>KV448167.1:5287-103813 GCA_001658105.1 Rhizopogon vinicolor AM-OR11-026 | reverse complement strand
GGCAAGGTTGTTGAGAGATTGGGATCGATCTGAATGACCAGGGGGATGGAGAGCAAGTGCAGCTCGCTCGAGATCAATGGCCTCATCCAGGTCAGACAGGACACCCCTCTGGTTGAATCTGTCTCCGAGACTGATGGCAAGGTTGTTGAGAGATTGAGATTGATCTGAATGACCAGGGGGACGGAGAGCAAGTGCAGCTCGTTCGAGGTCGATGGCCTCATCCAGGTCAGACAGGTTACCCCTCTGCTTGAATCTGTCTCCGAGACTGACGGCAAGGTTGTTGAGAGATTGGGATCGATCTGAATGACCAGGGGGACGGAGAGCAAGTGCAGCTCGATGGAGGTCAATGGCCTCATCCATGTCAGACAGGACGCCCCTCTCCTGAAATCTCTCCTGGAGACTGGTGGCAAGGTTGTAGAGGGACGAGGATTGCGAAGAATGATCAGGGGGACACTCCCGCAAGGCCATTCGCAAACTATCCACATTTTGTACCATGTTATTGTAGCGAAATAAATTTCAGTTAAATTTGGGCTGCAAACTCTACCCACAGGGAGCGTCAAGGGGAGAAGAACGGGTGAAAGGCAAGATTTCACCGGTCTCGCAGCCCTCCCTTACCAGTCAAGTGTCTCGCTAATGAGTACTACCAAACCAACGGAGGTCAGGGTGAATACGCACACAATGCAGGAGCTGGGAGTAAAATGATGCCACAATGAGTTTTCAATGGGTACTACTATTTTTCGAGGAATCAACGCGATGCTACGCCGAGGGTCAGTTGAGTTGTGTACATGATTCAGACTCAGCAACCTGGTCGAAGAAGCTGCCCTAAGATTTCAATTCGAACTCGACCCCGAGGTTGTACTTATTGACGCTGGAGGGGTAGGCCTCATACCATAGCTTCATCTACACCTCGGTCAACGCACTCTAATCCACCGAAATCGAAGGTTTTATGTAATTTGTAGACTGTCAAATGTCAACATTGCTAATCGTCGACATGGATCACGGACATTGCTCATGCTCGGTCAGCCTTGCAAAACTCTTTCCGGGAATCCGGTGTATTCCACATACGTGCGACACTACGTATGGCCGCCTGCTGTTTTCTGCTGAGTCAACTCTCTGATGTCCTGACAAACCCATGGCATCGTCAAGACGCCAGGTACTTCCAAAGATCTGCCAGATTCTGTCTGCGGGAATGTATAAAATGCACAATGCGCATCGAGGTGTCCCTAGCACACATTCATCCTTAGTCTCGATCAGACGTTTAAACACACTTCCTAGAACCATCGAACCTAGATTGATATCACTATGTCCTTAGATACCTCATCCTCCGCCCTCTTCTCCCCCATCAGGGTAGGCAACATGGACTTGCAACACCGCATTGTCCATGCGCCACTTACCCGTCTTCGTGTACACGACGATCACGTCCCAGGCCCACAAGTAGCAACATACTACTCTCAGCGGGGGTCAACCCCTGGCACTCTTCTCATCAGCGAGGCCACATTGATATCTCAGAATGCTGGTGGTTCTAACAATGTCCCTGGAATATACACCGATGCGCAGGTGGAGGGGTGGAAGAAGGTGTGTTGTGATTTGTTGAATTAACTGGACGATATCTGACGCGCGCCCTGGACTATAGATAACAGATGCAGTTCACGAGAAGGGTTCATTCATTTACCTACAGCTTTGGGCACTTGGCCGCACTGCAAAACCGGCCGTTCTCGCCAAAGAGAACAATAGTCCCTACGTTTCAGCTTCGCCTATTCCCCTCCCTGGAAGACCAGAAGGAGAAGTGCCGCGCGCGCTGACCACGGATGAAATCAGGGAGTACATTCCCGCCTACGCCACCGCTGCAAGAAACGCAATCCGAGCAGGCTTCGATGGTGTTGAAGTCCACAATGCAAACGGCTATCTGCTGGACCAGTTCATCCAAGATGTCTCCAACAACCGCACGGACGAATACGGTGGGAGTGTCGAGAATCGCGCAAGATTTACGCTCGAGGTTGTAGATGCCATAGTGGAGGCCGTTGGTGCAGAAAGAACGGCGATTCGGTTTAGCCCGTGGGGCACTTACCAAGGTGCATTTAATACTGCTTACCAGTGATCTGGTTTTTAACCGATCCTTGACGTAGGTATGGGCATGGCGGATCCAAATCCCCAGTTTTCCTACCTCGTTGAGCAGCTCCGCAAGCACAAACTCGCATACGTCCACATCATAGAGCCAGAGGATCATGAGCACAACAGTGACTTCCTCCGTGATATCTGGGGAGGGTATGAGGGAAGCACGTTCATCAGCTCAAACAGGCATGACCGGAAGAGTGCAATTGAGACCGCAGACAAGAAGGGTGGACTTGTTGCATTCGGAAGGTTGTTCATACCGAACGTGAGTAGTCTGTTTAGTTGAACTGGACTTGGCGGAGGCTGAGTGCCCGTTCGTTTTAGCCCGACCTTCCATTCCGACTGTTGAAGGACATTGCGCTTGAAAAGGGCAATCAGGCGACGTGGTACTTAGCTGGCAACCTAACTCCTACGGGATACTCGGACTGGCCATTTGCGCCGGAGAATGATCAACGTTCATTGTTGAACTAGATGATATCATATCGCAAGACATAATTCTTTCCTTATCATATAGATATCTGACTAGTAATATTACATAATGTCATTGCACGCCTGGAGAGAAGTGCCCGCAAAACAAGGGAGCGGGCGCGAGCAAGATGATATGCATTCTTGCGGAGGGCCCATGAGAGTCGCACCGTGTCACGCACAATTTGGCAATCATATAAGTATGGACGTAAGTACTGACCCATGGACAATTGATTTCCTGAGAGAATCAATGGCAGGCCCTGGAATACTTACACAGTGGTATTCACGGAGAAAAGCACTCGGGACGGAGAGACGAAAGGAAGGAGATTGTCGATGGCTTATACAACTGCAAGTCTGCGAGAAACATTCATGCGCGGTGACTATCACGGAAGCATGCGGAAAGTTCACGTTTGCAGAGGACGAGAATACATGATAACAAATTGCAAGGAGCAGAAAACAGCTATTCAGATATAATTCCCGCCAAACAAGGCCATTTTAACTCCAAAATACGTTTACTCAGCTGCAAGCTCAAGCTTGATCTTCGCAATGGCTGCTGCAGGATTGAGACCCTTGGGGCATGTACGTGCACCTAGAAGTGAACCATGGATATTAGTGCTACAGACAAAGCGACTGAAGTAACGTACAGTTGAAAATCGTGTGGCAACGGTACATGCTCATCTCGTTCTGGAGTTGATCCTTTCTCTGGGAAGAATACGAGTCCTGTCATTGAAAATGCGAATAAGGTCCCACGCTATACCCGACAAAGAACCACCACGTACACGAGAGTCAGCAATCCAGCGGTATGCCTGCATCAGCGTTGCAGGACCTAAATATTCATCCTGGTTCCACCAATACGATGGACAACTCGTCGAGCAGCATGCGCACAGAATGCACTCGTATAGACCATCGAGCTTCTTACGGTCCTCTTGTGATTGCAAAAATTCGCCCTTCTCTGGCGGGTTGTCGTTCTGGAGGTAGGGCTTGATAGACTTGTACTGCTTGTAGAAGAGTGTCATGTCGGGAACCAGGTCTTTCACGATATACACTGTCATCGCGAAGGTGTTGAGTGGTATCACGGGGATTTAGAGGGGGATGTGAAGGCGAGGAACGTACTGTGAGGAAGGGGGTAAATCTTAGTATCCTTGCTTGTTTTTCTATCTATGCGACAGAGACAGGCAAGAGTATTTTGACCATCAATATTCATGGCGCAAGAGCCACAGATACCCTCTCTGCACGAACGGCGGAAGGTGAGCGTGGGGTCGATTTCGTTCTTGATTTTAATGAGCGCATCAAGAACCTATGTAAAGAGGGAAAGCGCGGAGTGGGTTCGAGCATCAGAATTACGGATATGTTTGTAAACACGAGCGTACCATGGGACCGGTTTGGTTGAGATCAATGGTGTAAGTCTGCAGTGTCGGTTTCTTGGCAGGTTCATCTGGGTTCTATGACATGAATACAGTTTAGCTCATCAAGACCTCGTATTTCAATACATCATAGTAGATACTTACCCAGCGATAAATCTTAAATTCCTTGTTCAGGACAGGTTTCTCAAGGGGAGCGGCCTGGGATCTCGCAGCAGACGAGGCAAACGAGCGTATGGAGGAGCGCAGCGCGTTTGCGCGGGCAGTGTTTGCAAGAACCTGCATGACTTTGAGCGACGGATGCTCGATGTGCGCAGGTGTTATGGTGGTATGTGATCCGCGTGAACCCGCAATGGACAGATCCGCTCGGCCTAAGCCTTTCAAACGCCGACAAGGTAAACGCCGCAACCAATCACGTATCTGATAATTTCAATCATTCCTTTGAAATACTATTAGTACTACGTTTGAACTCGTCTGTAATGCAATTCTCAGCAAATATTTCAGTTACAATGTTAGGCTCTTTTTTTTTTGGTGGGATAAAATTGCAGCAACTGACTAAGTCAGCCTTAGTAGGTACGCTCAAGTTGGTGAGCACGGGAGTTTCACCCGTTCGGTTGAGATAAATTGGTCCACCCAGAGGATTGAATATACTTAGGTCCGCAAAAAATGCAGTGTGGGACTCAGTGCCTTTTAACCTTTAAGTTCCTTCGTGTAGCGCAGCTTGGATGCCATCAATGCAAGCATACGAACTGATCAGTAAGCATAGATATTTTTGATGTTTGGCGAGTTTGACGTACTGATCTTTGAGGTTACTATGTAACTATTTCGTTTGGCAGCTTTCAGAGTACCATCCGCGGATATGGTGTTCGCTTCTAACCTCACATATTCTCAAGCAAAGCTAAGATAACGCACATGCACATGATGCACACACCACCATATGTATTTTACGCGAGTTAGCACGACAACATGACAGTGGCGGCACTCCGGGAGTGGGTCCGCCCGGGAGCTCCTGATAAGGCCCCCTGAGGGACACAAATGGCTCTGTGAGTCTGCGATGGAAGGCGTCCCCACGACAGACCACTTGCAACGGAATGACTACCTGGACATTATCTGAGCTCGAGCGCAAAGACAACCGTCACGTATTCTCTCGTCCTTTAGGCTTGACGGAGATAGGTTTCGCGTTCGACGCCAGATTTAATGGAACAGCAGACTGCGTCCTGCATTTGCAGTTACGGTCGCTGAACAAGCATGACGAAGACATCTTATCTGATGCCAACATCATAAGAACCTGGCTTTCTCTGAAGCGGCGATACCCCATGCTTTGCGCTCAGGTCCGGTCTCATGAAGGGGTAGAGAAGTTCTTCGTGGAGGAAAAACGAGTCGCCAGCTTAAACCACGGAGAGGTCACCTTCGGATCAGTCTCTTCTACAGCAGAGGCGAGACAGGCGCCACTTGACATGTTGAATGGTCCTCGACCTTTGTCGGATGAACTACTGTCCTGCATCTGCATCTTGCGCCCAATGGATGATCCATGCGCGCTGCATGTCTACATTGTACTTGCTCATTGCATTACCGATGGCGCTTCAAATACCAGCATACAACGATGTTTCGTTGACACACTGTCGTCGAGAAATGAGGCCCCTGTCGCGTCCTTGGAGGAGAGATTGTCAATGGTAATCCCCTTGGAATGTAGGAAGAAAACTTGGAAATTTAGCCCCGCAAAACGCCGTTGGATGCAGGCTATCGGCTATGCCATATATCTGGTTAAAATGGATAAAATAAAAGTGAGTTTCCAACAATCTGATCGCAAGGCAAAAATTGACCTATACGAAGGGAGGACAAACAATACCCTGTAGGCTCACGACGACGACTTTACGTTCGCCAGCCAAGTCATGCATGTTTTTAACTTCATTTACCCCCGAGCAATCCGCAATTATCGTTGGAAATTGTCGTCGGAATAAGATTACCTTCGGGAATGCTCTCTTGGCCCTCACTCAAGTAGCCATGACTCGCATCTTGTATAGGAGATTTATCCGCGGAGATATCAGCGCTTCAGAATGGGAATACAGACAAAAGCAGCCCATGAACACTGGCGGCCCTCTCAACCTGCGACCATACCTCGACGAAGATTGGGCAGCCAAAGGAGGTGCCGGAGAGGTCTTCATAGCCATCAGCTTTTTCTGCTACCAACTCCCCTTTATGACTCTTGGTAGAACCAGAAATCAAGACCCGGCCACTCTCCGCCTGGTCAAGGGGGCACCGCCATTCGCCGACCTGCTTACCTTCAGTCGATTTTTGCATCGTGCAAACTTGATCAAGACACAGGCCCGAAAGTTCTTTAAACACCCATTATTTGAGGAGATTGCCATGGGTGGCCACATAGGTCGTGCTGAGCGCTCAAGGCTGGCCGCTATGGAATGGATGCATAGGCAGGGCGGATCGGAGGCTGACCCTGGTACAGCCGTGAACGTCTTTCATGACTCGGGCAGGATACTGGCTCACGGAGGCTCAAGTATGGGAGATGTAAGCACGAACTCTTTCTTACGTATGCGGCTTAAGCTGAGACACATTCAGTTAGATGCAGTAGTTCCATTGGAATACCCTTTGCCATCAACGAACCCTTTGTCCCCGCGGTCTAACAAGAGTCACCCCGTGAAAGCTGGGTACATCGTTCCACCAGCACCAGATTCGAGCGACGATGAAGTAAAGATTGTGGTGGAGTCTTCAGGGGGGTATCTACATTGTCGACCAAGCGAGCTTTATCTTGGAGCAACCACCTCGCGCAAGCAATTGCATCTCAGCGTATTCTATGATGGAAACGTATACCAGGAGAGTGTGGTGCAAGAATGGGTAGAGGAGGTCAAGGATGCAGCATTATGGTATCTGGGTCAATCTCACTCAGACGAGGGTAGGGTAGTGGCAAAACTGTAACACGATTACGTGGATATATAGATAATCACGGATATACGATACAAGGTAGTTTGGACTTGCTAGGCATTGCCGCTTACCCATGATCCACCGCAGATACACCTCGTCGCCCACATTCTTTCCCAAGTTTTCCATCTAGAAGACAAATGTCCCGCGACCATTACTTCTCCTCCGACCTGAGAGCGTCTACCACAACGAAGGCAAAGCAATGTGGAATTTTGTTTCAAAAGCATGCTCTTTGTCACCACATCCATTCCTGGATCATCTCCTGAAGGACGGTCCGACGTCGACAGATTTGCAAAGCCGTCAACAAGATCAGATGACTTAAGGAACAAACGAGGCTTGTCTATCGCAGATGAAGTTGTGAGCGATCTGATGATTTTCTTCAGTTGCTCATGCTGCGCGGGCACAGGATGTCCCTCAGCAAACGAAGCTATTGCTTCCTCCGCTGAACAAGTTCTAGGTTTCAACGAGAAGACAATGGTATTGATACACGCACTGGGAGTTGCACTCGCTTCTGGGATCGCAATGCTAAGAATGTCCTCGAGAACTTTCAGAACCAAGCCTGAGGAATTGACGAGGTCCAGCATGATGTCTCTCGCGTACTGTGAGTTCTCCTGTTTCGGCGTCATCGAGGTCAAATATTGATGGAAACGGTTGACATGGAAAACTACTGCGGTAAGATTTGTGAGAGTAAGTGGATGAACTAGATGGAGAAGTATCGGCGCGTCAAGTGGTGCTGAACGAGGCGGTTGGTTCATGGCTGGTGAACTGTAAACGATAGTTATGGAAGAATAAATTAAGCGCTCACAATTTCGCAAAAATGGGTCATCGTCCATAGGCTCCTCTTTTAACGTCATCAAATTTGAATTCAGGCTCAAATTAGGGTTCGGTTCGACAAGATCGGCGAGGAAGACACATTCTTTCATGAGGACCTCCAAAAAATCGATCACCCAAGCTGCAAGGCTGATTAACTGCCAGACAGCCACTGACAGATGACCACGTTGAACGTTGAGTTCAACAGTCAAGAGAATGCAACTGACGCACCAAGATCATACCCATCCCCTTCTTTGCAGTCTTCAAAAGCAGTAAGACAAGCAGCAATAGAACACACGTTCAGAGCATTTCGCGCAAGCGTCAAGCACTTTTCTTTCTCATCATCGTTCTTCGCCTGACGAGCCCTAGCTCTGTTGCACATGAGGATGCATATGAATTAAAAAATGCGAACGTTCGTTACCTGTATATTTCGACTGCAGCCCCCATCACGTCGACGATCGAAAACGAATTTGCGATGCCGTTACGGGCATTCACTTCATAGGATGTCAAAGTCCCAAACAGCGTGTCGTGGAGCATTGTGTCTGGAGTACATGGTAGAGAAAGAATGTGAGAGATATCCACAGTCGACCTTCGAGATTGAAGTGCAGAAGTCAAGGCTTGTGCGAGTGGCAATTGATGCAGAGTATCTAAGGTGCGTGAGTATCGACGCAGGTGGGCGATGATAATACCAACCTTTCGATCCTGAAGTGATATGTGATCTTGGAAGCGTGTAAACGGATGTCTGCAGCATTGAAACTGCACAAGCAAGCAATTTGTTGGGCGATGTGGAAATGCTCAGAGGACCTGTCCGATAAAGTTAACGATTATTCCGGGATGTGACGGTTAGCTCACAATCACTGCCTGCTCTGCTAACAGGTGCAAGGATTCTTGAATGATCGCAGTCAGGATCGTCGGAGAGGTCAGGTCTACTAAGAATCAGGACAAGCAGATTATACGCAAAGATTGATGGCTTACAGTTGCAAGACAAAGAGATTACCGACAGGAACTTCTTTTGGCTTGGGTGTACCTCGTGGCAGTGAGCCACCTGGTTCGGCTATTGCAACAAATAGCGTTGCCTTTCTCATTGCAACCGACAAAGGGCCAGGCGCAAGAACTGTCAGAACATGAGGAGAAAGAGAGCGATCTCCGACAGGTCGGATGGCCTACCCCGCATCAGTGAGAAATTTGCTCACGATAAAGTACGATATCTACCCAAAGAGGTTTTCCATTTGGAGGATTAACCCTGACTAACGAATATGCGACTACGCGAGACTTCGGCATTGATGTAACTTTTCAAACGACAATTGAAACGAGATGAGTGCTCAGCTGCAACCACAGCTGTGAGTCAACCTACAGTCCTCGAAATCCAAGAATGAAGCAACTAGATATGTCATAGCCGGTTCCAGCTGACTACGTTGAGGTTGCTTGTCCTTCTTTGGCGATGCTTTGGGCGAAGTGGAAGGGTCTGGTTTGGGCATGGGTACTGAGATAAACACGAAGTTTGTCAGACATGGTCCAGGATGGTGTATTGGTGGTAGAGGTGCACTGGCCATGGCTGCACGAAGGTATTAGAAAATCCAGGTTTTCTACATTTTGCAGGACATACCCATAAACATGCCGTCGAAGCGCAGTTTGACCTCACAAAGCTCGATCATATGCTCCTCTTCGTATGCATTCCAATCCAATAACGGCGGACGCTCATCCAGTTGATTATCTGCAGGTATATCGAGAGAGAGTCCAAGGTCAAGCGAGTCGCCTGAGGCTGCTCTGAGTGTATCTGAGAGTGGACAACGTCTGGATCTCATGGCGACTAGGAATGAAAATTCTACGCGCACAGTTTCAGAATTTGATCATTACCCAAACGTAAACTCTCACCGCTGAAAATAAACCCGAATGAAGCCGCGACACATAACCTGGAAGTCTTAGGTCCCTGGGGACGCTCGTGAGCAGCTTGAGGATGATTCTCAGCAGTATAATATGGCTGCACGAGGGAACACGTGAATGATCGTAAACTTGATGCGTGAGTGCGTAGATAGTAGACATTCAGTTGGTGTGCCTGTGTCACGGTGAGTAGGGTGGGATTAGACACAGGAGTGAGTGGTCCTCGAGAAAGTAAACGAGATGTAGAACCATCTGGTGATGTAACCCACTAACACGAAACATTCAAGACTTGAACTGCTGAAGAGAATAAATTGATATTACCTCGCGGTCAGGCCCAATGAACACAGCGCTGACTACACCAGCACCTCTTTCATACGGCCAGTATTCCCTGATGTTCCACTTGTCAAGGCTGTATCCACGTTGCCACAAACACCCGACACCGTCACAGTCGCGACCTGGAAAGTAAGCGAACAGCCAGTGATCATTGGATGAAACTGTGATGACATTTGGAGGTTCATAGGAAGCAGGGTTGTTCAAGATTTGATCTGGGGAGACGACCAAAAACTGCTTTGAGGAAGAAAACACCCTTCCAAGTATTAAGGGCTGAGAAGGGTGGGCGGTGAATATTGTTGACGCAGTGGACCACGCGACGGGTCTTCAGATGGAAGTTAGACAAAATTTGGAGTGAGCTGCTTGGAAGTAACCTTTGGAGATGTTCAGCTAGGGGATGGAAATCCCACCAGTGCGACTGCCAATATCGTGCATCTTGCTTAGCCTTTCCCTTGGAAGGAGAGTTGCGGACGTCAGGATACATTTCTCCTTGAAGAGAGCATGCGCTGGCATTGACGGAACAAATAGACGACAACGTGCTCCGAAGCGTTCCATAAGCAGAGCTGATCATGAGCACGACACATACATTTCGTCCACATCGATCAACATGCTGAGCATACACTCGAGATGCGTAGACATCGAGAGGGTGCCTACGGAAATCATGGTGCAGGCTTTTGCAGACCGTGTTCTCGTTCTAGTTACGCAGATGGGCAAAGTTGGCAACTTGGTGCACTAGTCGCAGCATTTACTCTCAATTCAATTACTGATATTTGATGCAAAGATCCAAGCGTCCATCCCTTCGACTCACGATCTCGATGGTCTCATCGAAAACTCGGATTCTTTGACTTCTACGCTACCAGCGCCGCCCGCAGGGATTCAACTCACCCCCTTACTTGGCGGTGCGCCCTCTGAACATTTGCAGACACTTCATTCGCTATATGCAGCACAAATTGCCACCATTATTTGGGTTGAAGAAGCAAAGAGATCGCTGGGGATAGAGCGACGGAGTGTTGTGGTTGGAATCGCGCTTCGAAAAGGCAGAGATGAGCTAGATGCTGATGAGAGAAACACATTTCACGGGGTGATGCACCATCTTTACCGTATGCTTGATGAAGTTCCTAGACCATGATCCAAAGATGTATTTGCACGGAGAATACTATTCAAGTCTACACCATTTAGACCTCTAAGCAATTATAGTCATAGCTTCCATTTTGAGACAGATAAACAGGGTTAGGGTTAGGAGGATAAAAGGTCGAAAAAAAAACGGCCTGCCCAGCCAGAGTGGCCGTGGCAGGACAGGAAAATATTGAGACGGTGCATGAGCCGGAGCCCATACAAACCATGGTTACCCTCTGTATGGACAAGGTCGCCGTGCTATGAAGGGTCCCCAAGGCCCATAAACCCAGGTAGATGAAGGAGCCTATGCCATCAAGGTAAGTATGAAGATTTCAGAAACTTGTCCACCTTATTATATACCTTCACCCGTCGTGCACGGACCAGCCCATTTAATCGCCTACCTATTATGGATAACCATCAACTTTTTCTTATTTGGAACATCGCAAACTTATGTTTCCAAAAAACGCGCGACGTCTAATGTCCAAAGTATTTCGTCGGTCGCTCACTTCCCTGAGAAGAGCTCCCCAAGTTACCCCAATATTCTCACCGGGACCTGAGGACAGCGCGACGTTCGCCACTCACCTAAATAACCTTTTCCCCTCCCTCCATTTTCCACCCGAGCTTGCCCAACGTATCCTCACCCATGGAAGTCACAAGACAGCTGTCCACGGGCATAATGGACGCCTCAGTTTTGTAGGTAGGACTGAGTCATCCCTGATATTTGTCAAGTACTCAAGTTTTATCAGGGCGTCGTGTCCTTGAGTCTTACTATCTGCTCTTCCTGCATTCTGCCGCCCGGAACCAACCTCAACATGACTATGAACTGCTCTCTTCTCGCACTTTGAATACCTATCTCCTCGGTGAACACATTGCCCCTCGCTGGTCTCTGGGTCGCAACTTGCGATGGACTCCTACAGTCTCTCAAGATCTTATACGAACCCATAAAAATATCTCATCTGCAAAACAGTCAGCAGATACTGAATTAGAAAACGCGTTAACGGTAAATCCTGGCATCGTTAGAAGTGTCGGTCTTTACAAAGTAATGGGGGACGCGGTGCAAGCTGTTGTAGGTGGTGTCTATCATCAATTTGTGCGTCCTTGCCCTTACGCTGTATCACTCTCCGAGACTGAAATCTTCTTTGCACTTCACTAGGGTGGTTCTGTCACTCATCGCTTATTTCACACTCGCATTCTCCCTCATATCCTTTTGCCAGGGAAGGCTGAGGGAGTACCTTCCGAATTTCATCATAAGGCACTGGCACTTTGTGAGCGGATGGGTGGTGTGGATGGGAATCTGTTAGTTCAAGAGCCCACTTCAGATCATGCTCCTGAGCTCGAGGTTGTAGAGACAGTCGAGTGAGTGCGCATTCTAGGTAGACCTTCTTGTCTGAGTACTTTTTTCCTGCAGGGCTGCTAGCTCCTGAGTAATAAGTGCTCATCATTCTCGTCATCTAATTTTGCATATTGATCGCATTAATCGCAATTGGCTTCATATCCCACGTGAATGACATATCAGACCTGCATCTCGAAGTACTGTCATTTGAACCAGATCCACAACGCGGGTGCGCGGTTTGACGGTCGTGGAGCACCCACTGCGTGACGAGAGGAATCAAAAAAAAATTGACCGCCACATAGTAAATACATACCTTCCCGAACGTACGCATCAAAGAAAGAGGGGTCAATTGAGCAGTCTGGAGGATGTTTCTGCTTCTCTCTCGAGTGCGTTGAGCTTTTCCTCACGATCACGCTTCCACTTGGCCCATTTCCACTGCACGAGCGCCATAAGGCGCTCGTCAGGCGGGCGTGCGGTGCGCGGATTTGTTTCGTGGAGGTAATAGGCAAAGCAACCTGTGAAAATCCCAAGCACTGGGTCAAATCCGCTGTTGCAATTGTTTGTAAGCGTTATTTACACGTAGTAGTTAATGCATACCGAGACAGTAAGACAGGCGTCATGCTCGACGGGAGGGACTGTAAGAACCTCAGGTACTTGTGATAAACACAGAGCAGGTGAGAGTTAGAGTAAAGTTAGAGCTACCCTGAGGCACCGCCGGTTAATTTTCGGGTTATGGCGGACGAAGAAGACTAACTGTATAAAAATTCGCGTAGCTAGTGCCCACCGTACTTGACCTCAACTCAAAGGCTTCAGCTACCCACTACTCTGTTGGATCCTATCCAGTTCACCTAGATCATCTCATCCCACATGTCAGAAGCTGCACTCGAACGTCAGATTCGTCCCATCTACGGTTTGCCATCGTCAACGCGTAACCTAGTCGTCAGAACTGACCTGTCTTAGATGCACTGGACCACGGATCAAACAAGTCTGCCATCAACGCATGCAATAAGGTGCTGAAAAAGTATCCCAATAATAGTCTTGTCAAAGTACGTGCACTAATGTTCTTGTGCGAGTGACTTGTCATCTCATGAATGTAGGCTCTAAAAGCACTTGCATTGACGCGTTCGCAAAAAGTAGAGGAAGCTTTAGTTATATGTGATGATATCCTCGCTACCGTTGTGACCGATGATTCTACGCTATCCGTCATGACGCACGTCCTCAAAGGCCTTGCCAGAAGTACTTGATGGTTCTTTACTCTCTTCCGTGTCTATATTGAACCATCCTGTAACCACAGACTCAGACATGGTGGCCATGTTCGATAGTGCATTTAAGCAGCAACCGCAGAGCGAGGAACTCGGTGTACAAACTTTCTTCGCTCATGTGCGGACTGGCAACTGGAAGTCTTGTCAACAGGTGAGCAATTCCCACTCTTCCTTATTCGTTTAGTGACAAGTCGAATCTTGTGGTCTTTGAGGTTGCAACGCGGATGCACAAGCAGTTCCAGGAGGACCGGTACATCTACTGGAGCGTGATAGGCGCAATTCTTCAGGTTCGTTTATCAGGTATTATGTTATGAAGAACACGTTTTGATTATCGGGAGCCTAGGCGAACGAGCGTAGTACTCCTCAAAACATCCGCACGCTGCTCTACAAACTAGCTCACCGACATATCACATCATGTCCGACGCCTTCGTACATGGGCGTGGATCGCTTCCACTTACATCTGATCATCCTTCAGGAACTTCAACTGTGGGATGAAGCGAATACTTTGTTGGAAAGTGATGTTGGGAAGTCCATTTGTTCGGCGAGTCTTGTATGCAATGAGACTCGTCGGGACATCTGGCGGTTACGCGGACTATATAAGGAAGAAGGGGAACGTGCCCAAGAGAAGATCAAAAACAAGTGAGCGGGCCCAGGCTGATACATTTTTCAGTCTGACGTCTACTTCAGTGACCGCAATTGGCTCGAGTTCGTTTCGGTATTAGATGCGGCTTTTGCACCAGTGCGAGAGTCTGATACCAGCGATGAGAGAAAGTCGGAATGTTCCCAGAATCTCGAAAAAACACGTGTTTCCCTCGCCGAAATCGCAGAGTTCGATGGTTTGAAACACCGTTCTGCTCCCCTAGCGCTTTTGGAGCTGGAGAAAAAAGCGCTGTCTCATGGGATAACCTCTGGTATGATGCTTCTTACCTTAGCAGTTACATCTCCTGATTCCGGTCTTTCTACAGATGTTAACATTCTTGTTGAATCGATGGAGAACTATTTCTCCCAGTTCAGTGACAAGGCGTGTTGCTTCGAAGATTTGCGGCCTTATGTAGACCTTGGTGTCGAAGCGAAATCGCGATGGATAAGCTTCCTTGCATCTCAAGGACTCTCGTTTGTGCGCATTATCTTCTTCTTGTTTGGGTATGACCCTGTCCTGAGCTCATCTGGTAACATAGGTTACTGCCGCGGACTTGCAGCGGGTGGTCAACGTGCGGAAATTACAACGGATCAATCTTGTGGCCTCGGATATATCGACAGATTTAGAGTCATCTTTGGCCTCAAAGTATACTGAAGAGTATATGGCGGGACTAGAGTTGGGCTCTAGCTTGCCTGTAACCGAACTCCAGCATGCTGATGATCTCGCGATACTGGCCGGTCATGCGCTTGTCAGCTTATGGACAATGACCAAAGAGGAGACTCATCTATATAACGCGGCTGTAGTGTTGGAATTTGCTTTGACGAAGAGCCGCATGTCGTTCCAGATTCGGTTGCTACTGGTTCGCATATACCGTCTACTTGGTAAGTGTTCCTACCACGTTAATGGGCTGGGGGGGGCTTACGAATGAGATTCCAGGTGCTCCGTCCTTGGCACTGGAACACTACCATGCAATCAACATAAAGCAAGTCCAAAACGACACCCTTTCTCACTTCCACCTCACGCGAGCATCAACCTTCTCGCTTTGTTCCACTGGAGACTTGACATACCCCTCAGAATGCATAGATTCCAGTCAGATCTATCTCAGTAGCTCCCAGGATGTGAGTAAGGCTTTTCCTGTATGTTAGCCTCCCTCTCATTTCTCAGACCCCGGATTTTATCATCCGCGCGTTCACAGCAGAGAAGTACAGTCAGGTCAGATTTCACACACCTGTGCAGCCAGATATTTACTCCCTACAGATACCAGAGTTTGTCTCGTTCGACGAGAGGCTGGAGAACTCCCTCCAACGTGATGTCGTCAAGCTTGAGCACGTTCGCATGCGTATGACACACGAGCCTATGAATTCTGATCTGATAGACATGGAGCTAATAGAGCTAAAGTTCGTCTTTAATCGCTGTAAGGTCCTTCACCGTCTTCATACATGCCTATCTTAACCCCGTTCTCAGTCCACCATGACAATCGGGACTTTGGCATGCTGCCCAACTATCAACCACCGTGCCAACCTTCGCTGAATGACCAGACTCTTATGTTTGGCAATTCGACTGGAGTAAGCCGTTCATTTATTTCGAAACTTGCATTTATTGAGTTTCTTCTCAAATAGCAAGGATGGTTATGGTATTTCCTCAAAATCTATATCCGTGCTTTCCAGCATGCCAGTGACCTGGACGATATCGTAGAGGAGAAACTACTGATTGGCGACCGACCAAAGAAGAGCTCAGAACCAGAAGTACAGCTTCCTCTCAAGGAACGTCTAGCCATCCGAAAACCTGAAGAAGCAGCAGAGGTAAGGCATTACGAATGAGCCATGATCCACGTTAACCATTCGTCAGCTGACGCCTGATGAATTGCAATTCGTGGAATGGGCCACTGTTCTCGGTGACTGGCTCGAGCCGTACCATAACCACACTCGTCCGCCTCCAGCCGTGGTCCTTGCTGAGGCCAACAAGCAGAATGAGCTTCGGACCGGGCTTCCGCTAAGGGGCGTTGACCTGAAGGCCCTAAATGGCGACGCCAACGCAAATGGGCATGCAAAGAAGGACGAGGAAGCTCCTCCTGTGAAGGAACCGCCTCAATTGGTAGCACAGTTCTTCGAACGTAGGTTTTAGTTTCAATGAAGCCTGCTCACTGCTCACTCTCTTCACAGATATGCATGCTCGCTTCGTGCAGTTACAGCAGAGCCAGAGTCTTCCTTCGGACTTGCTACATGTAGCAACACTCACGCAAGAAGTACGCTTTAATTCTGGATACTTGTTTATACTTGTTCATTCTGATTACAGGCTTTCCTTCTCTTTGGGGTGGAGACTCTCCGCTTCAAGACCGCATCCGTTGTCAAGATTCACAAATTGGGGGCAGTAAGTGGCATTTCAGACTTTAATATCAAGACGTCTCTAAATCTCTCCCTCCGTTTCAGCTCGTGCAATCCTTCAAGGATATTCGCTCGAAGGCCTGCGCCGTACTCAAGACAATGTCAAACGACCTGTTGAAGGTGGCCGAAGTGGCTGGGTCAGCTGAACGACGAAAGAGCTTCGTTGAGGCCTGCCAACCAGTCATGGCTTCTCCTAAGGTATGAATGCGTGTTCTATTATCAGATTATACCCTGACATCATTCTTTAGCTGCATCATGACTTTGTGCTCAACGTAGCAAAGAATGTTGGGGAGTCGCGCAAAAAGGTACTCGAAGGTGTTGCTAAAGGGATGGTCAAGATTTGCAACAATTATGGTCAATAAGCCCTCGGCTCTTTATTTTACATAGACAACAGATTTCTGCATATTATCTTACACTTACTCATTACTCCCCACTCACTACACATTATTGCCGTACTACTTCATCGTCAACTAAGGACGGGTCAGACTGGTGATACAGGTCTCGCTGGATTTTATCGTGACATCTTGACGGAATTAAGTCACGCGATACGCGTGACTTGTGACACTACGCGCTCTCAGATCTCATTCGTCGCGAACATCTGTGTTTTAACGAACACTAAAGTTCAACGTCCAACGCTAGTGGTTTCTGAAAATATGAGTTGTAAGCAGCCTATATACTATCTTTGAAGTCCCACTAATCAGAATGGCAAGCCAACGACTACTATGGAAACACTGGTGGTGGAGGTGGCGGATTTCTGGCTGGTGGATCACCATACGGAAGCACGAGCGGTAGCCCTGGAGGAGCTGGTCGGGTATGTTCATACCATCGTCCCAATGCTCTTCTGAACCGAGTGCAACATAGAAATCTGAAATAGCCCACTCCTTACGACCTCTGACTGCCTTCCAGCTCCTGAATGCAACACAGGCGCATTCGGACGCGGAGTGGATGTTAGATGATACTGAACTTGGCCAGGTAATTTCCAACCTTTACTTCATTGCAGTAAGCTGGACGAATCGCGAATTTGCAGGTTACAATCGTCGGACACGTAGTATCGATACAAAGCCAAGCCACCAACAACCTATATTGGCTCGACGACGGCACGGGTCGCATCGAAGCTCGGCATTGGATTGATTCCTCGGTAGAAGAGACGGGGTCAAATGCCATCACGTAAAGTCCATTCATCGTGGGCTGCAATGTCGAAACTAATGCGCGAACAGTGAGGGATCATACGTACGCGTATCCGGCAGTTTGAAGATGTTTGGCAACAAGCGATACGTGAACGCGAATCATATACGGCCAGTCAAGTCACCTCATGAGATATACTTCCACCTGTTGGAGGCAATGACGGTCACATTAATATGGCAGAGGGGACCGGTAAGTTTTGAAATTGAAGTCAATACAGCGGATCTAATCTTCTTGAGCAGCCCCTTCGTCCTGGACAAAATCCGTCGACGACAGTTCCGCCGGCAGTCTCGAGTAATGTCACCGGAAGTTCTGCATACACAGCCCAGTCACATACCGCTGCTGCTAACAATAGTCAATTCTCTCATTTGCCGAAGTTACAATATGCGATCGTGACATTCATCCAGAGTCAACATGCTAATGAGGAAGGCGTGCACGTTGGTGCTATTGCGCGTGCTGTTGGGGGTACTGCTGTCACAATTAGGTATTTGTTTCACAACGCATGTTGTCCTCCACTAGTCTGACGCGGTTACCTTAGTAATGCTTTGGATACACTAATGGATGATGGCCTCGTCTTTACTACTATAGATGATTCGCACTTCCAGATCGCTGCTTGATCCAGGGTGCGCCCATACGGTTGACCACAAAGGCTGTTCGCGACCACTTTCGTTAGGTAGTGGAGATTCTTTGAACTTTGTTTCATGTAGTCTTTGTTTGTTTTTGCAAGATTCTGATAAAAGTAATATCGTTAGTTTTATGCCCCAAATCGGAAAAGATGAACTTTGCGATAACATCGTGGACAGGGGTAGATCTTCAGGACAGCATATTACAGCCGTTTGCAGAAAGGATGGCAGTTCCCGTGATTTTTCGTTCAATTTAGACTTAGTGAAATTTTGAACTTTCAACTGGGCAATTTTCGACTTCAGAGCATTGCATTCTCGCAACAATGCCATTTTGCAAGATCAGCTGTGATGTCAAACTTGCAGCACTCCAACTCCATCGACGTGATCTTCTTCCTCTTCGTGATATCCTTGAGTGCTGTGGATTCTCTGAATGAACTTCTTGAAACTGTGGTGGGAAACGGGCGATGTCGTCAACCGCCAGCCTAGCAGAGTTCTCTGCGGCTGTCTGTGTACTCTATATCGCGAGGCTATTGATTGCCAACTTCCCCTTGTCAGGCAGAATCCCGACTACTTCCTGGACAAGTTCATGCACATGCTGAAGACAAATCGATTCATATCTGTCCACTTCACGACAATCTTCTGCGAGCTCAAGCGCATTGGCCTTAGCCACAAAAAGCTCAAATGGATCACGAAGGAACGCAATGAGACTCTCCGTGCAGAGTTTATTGCACGCATGACTCAGTATGATCTATCAGAGTTGGGATTCATTGATGAGACGTTGAAAGATGAGTGGACGCCTGGTAGGCGTTATGGATGGTCGAAGAAAGGCAAACGTGCGGGGAGTTTTCACTTTTTGAGCACTGTGAGAGGTGGGGTAGCTATCTTCGCTGGTTCTCCGAGTTCGTTGTTGTTGTGAAATACGACAGTTTCACGGTCGTCGTCCCCTTCTTCATGATCTTGTTCGTCTTCTTCCATCCGAATGTCATCATCGGCACTGGTATCAATGTCACTGTCATGATTGAGCAGGCTTTTATGTTTCTTATTGATATGAGCAGTTATTTGTGGCAGGGTGATATATGGTGATATGTTGAATACAGAGTTTAACGACGAAATTTCACTACATAAGTCCAAAGTTTCCTATGATTGAACGAAAAATCGCGGGAACTGCCATCCTTTCTGCAAACGGCTGTAATATCGATCAGTGATTCTGGAAGACCTTTTCAGAAGTTTACTCACTAACATTGACACTGCCATCATGGACTCGGAAGACTGCGATGCTTCCCTTGTGGAAACGACATTCATCAAGCCTTCCGAAACAGATTCCATCAGACCGGTTACTATTTATCAGGCGCATCGATCGGAACGCTTGAATGACGATGTAGAGTACACGCTTGATGGAGTCAAGTTCAGTAAGGTGAGCCATCGCGATTCGAATGTGTCTCCGTTAGCAATGTAAGATCAAAGATACTCAACATAACTGGAATTCATGAAGGTCCTGCTCGTGACCCATGTCATATTATCTGTAGATACCAGTGATGTTCGAGGGAACTATCAGCTCGAAGATGGTACAGGAAGTATACGTGGGTCACTCGTCAACAGAGTAGGACAGGATCCTTTGCTATTCTCGGCCATGGTGCGACAATTGTGCGTCATGCGCTCAAATTCAAACCCATGCTAATTCTTTTATAAATCGATCCAGTCATGGAGGTCTAGCTAGTGTGATAGGCAAACTTGTACAGTTCGGCCATAGAAAATCGGTCGATATTGAGAGAATGACTGTGGCAAGATACCATCAAGCGATGTTTCATATGCTCGAATGCATGAAGCTGAGTTTGACCATTGGGAAACTTACTAGAGAACCACCCGTACGTGCATGTTCAAGTTTTGTCATTTGGCGTGTCGATTTATTATCATGCACTGGCAGGCTCCAGATATAGAGCAGGCGATCCTCGCAAAAGAACTCGAAAGAGAGGTTCCACATGCCCATGACTCGATCGGAGTCGACTCGGGAACATCCAACCAACCACATTATTCGTTTTTTGATCTGCCAGACAATGACCAAGGTGACGATGTTGACCCTGTTCAGACTGGCGCATCGTTACCACAGTCGTATACTGATCATGGCGAGGGCTCCGAGTCAAGCTCCGAGTCACCAGCACGAGCTGCGTTCCGACTTCCTGCACTACTACCGGCCCCTGAACTAGAGACTACTCATTCTACCATTATTCAGGTGGCCGGTCCTCACACAGTTACCCGAACGCCAAGCCCCCTTTCTTCCTTCGGCTCCTCACTGCACATTGGTTCTTGTTTTGTACCACAGTATGGCCAGCTGGTTCAATTGAGAGCGACACGACTCGCGATCGTTTCCAGCCTCGGTCAGCTCCAGGATAGTGCACCATATGGGGTTTGGATAGCCGATGTATTCGAGAGCGTGTCGCAGGTGATCGAGACGACTTGGGAAGAATTTGCGTAAATGGATTGTATTCACCATAGCCTGAGTTGCTGGCTGATTATTTGTGCGCCAGCACTGACATAGAATGGCTTCTTGAGGAAGCATACATAGTCAGACCACTGGATGACGATCGCATTGCTCTCACGCCTCGTGGGTCAGCTTAGCTGCTGAGTATATCCTGCGCGCGGTGTCGAGCCCAAGTTCACAGTGAGTCTGCGAGCACTCCTTGGGCAACATCCTCATACCACTTCCACCTAGCCTCTTAAAATAGCTTTGTGCGGGGGACATGAGAAGACATTTGAGAAGACATTTAGCGTACATTGTACTTTCGTGGATAATTGCATGGGATTTCTGTATGATACGCAGCAGGGGTGTAGACGAAAAAGGCAACTCCGAACGGTTGTTTGTGACAGTGCTACAGTCTACTAGAAAGTAGTCCCCTGCCCCTGCATCTGCCCAGCAGGCTCAACACGTACTTCTACAATATTATGAGCATTTTAGGTTAATGAACCAATTTCGATCCTAAACACAACTCAACGTGCATATCATGTCCACCTGGTATTCTTCCTGGTTCTCCGGGCTTCCGTCATTCGACTTCTCCTTACCCTCTGGAATCCAGCGTCGGTTTTTCTCGTTCGTCCTCAAGAAGTCACTAGGTCATTTCTTGAAGCCAGGCCAGCTCGATCTTCATCAAATAGATTCGCAGATAGGCTCTGGTGTCGTGCAAGTGAGGGATCTTGAGCTAGATGATCAGGTTCGGTCCTTACCTTTCGGTCTGACTGCCCATTCATTGACTGCTTCCCAAAGGCGATCAACAAGCTTCTATCAGGATTACCCTTCAGACTCCATGATGGCTCCATATCTTGTGTAACTGCGCAGATACCTTTTCCCAATCCTCTCACTTCCAGTGTAGGGCTTTCAGTGAAGTCACTGCACCTCACCTTACATGTGACGCCTCCATCCGACCTTGGCTCTCCAGGCCCGGGTGTCAATCTTGCAGAGTCTGTTGCATCAGTAGCAGACACATTCATTCATGGCGAGCTTACCCCTCGGGAAGAAGCAACGCTCCGAGAGTCTTTACATTCACCACACGTCGCTGACGAGAGTCACCACCTCCCCGGTGGACTAGATCCCTTTACTCATTCACATCCTGAAGAAGACGTTGGCATTGAATCGGATCCTTCTGGGGTATCTTTATTCGCCACCCTCTTCGAACATTTACTTGCAAGGTTTGAGTTCTCTGCTGTGGACACGAAAATAGTCATCGTCCATCCGGGACACTCAAGCTTTACTCTGTCAATACCCGAAATTTCATATGGTACGGACTCGGGTGCTCCGAGGCAGCAAAGTGCTGAGGGTGGACCATCGGGCAACATTATTCCTGGAAGCAGCCTGCAGAGTGGTCACATACGTACAGTCTCAATATCAGGTGTCACGGTGACATCTCGGGACATTCGAGCTGCTTCGCATCGCACTGTTGCCTCGCCACATACTTTATCGCCTGCTTCGTCCTGTGGCACGTTAAATGATCATACACGACCTCCTCGTCCGGTGTCACCAGCGTCTTCTTGTTCGTCCTCCATTGACGAAGAAACGCAGATGATGATGTCGCAGTCCATTGTCACTCTTCCACCGCGTAGTCAGTTCCATGCTTCACCGTCTAGCTCAGTTATCAGCAGCATGTATCAGAGCGCGGTCTCCACTACTGGCGGTGGCTCTTTAGCTGTCCTACCAACCATAGAGCCTATTGGCGACCTCAATACAGGAGATATAGTTCAGCCAAGCTCGCGCGATTACGCAACAGGGAATCGAGATACCTTTGCGCGTCACTGGACCACAGAAGATCTTATTTTTTCTATGGGTGCAGACCCTATTGTGGTTCAACTACAAACGCCGCCCGGTTATACAAAGCATGACGTAGCGCACGCAGCGACCGTTGCGCCTGAGAGAGTTTCACCTCCTGCAGAGAGCATTGCTGCCCAGGATGAAGCCTTGTGTATCAACGTCAGTATCGGCGTCATGTCTTGTGCTCTTCGTGCTTTTCACGTTCGCATGCTGTTGGAAATGCTCAATTATTGCGGAGCCAAGGACGCTGGTGCTAGTTCTCAAAATCCTGAGGCAACACCAAGCTCACCAATTCTTCCATGCGGCTTGCACGCAAGTCTAAACATCCGCGGAATCGTGATCATTTTGGTCTCCGAGGTGCCAAACCAGGAAGTTCCTTCACTGCAAGCAATTTTCCAGCACCCACTTATTCCCCCAAGATTGCCTTCGACATACTTGCGTGTGTTTCTGGAGCATATTTCAGGCTCTCTTGATATATCTGGGGTTCCTGGAAATGAGACTGATACTTCAACACCCATTTCGTCGACAACGTCCAATATCTTCCTCTCAAATCTCTCAATATTCATGTACCTCTCTTCCCGGAGTGCAAATATGGACGAGTCGCAAGTTGCATTACCCCTCCTGATTACAGATCACCATCTGCATAATCAATATGTTGTCAGTCACTGTCGCCCATGTTTCCCTTCGACACCAGTCCCGGCGCAGGCGCTTTCCGAAGTAACATTACCGGTTTTCGAGGTGGTCGATTGGACTGCTGTGAAACTTGCAGGAGGCTCTTCAAAGCTATCGACCTGGAGAGTGAAGTCATCAGCAGGGAAGGATCAGCTAGTACAGAGTCCACCATCCAAGTCTTCCCCATTGCCAACTTCCCCAAAACCAACTGCAGCAGCTTTGTTGAGTGAAGGAATCGAGAAGTTGTCTCCTAGTGCTCTTACCTTCACCGCTCATGTATCACCTGCGAATGCCCGTTCAGGAAGCTTGACCGACATCACTGTTCGTATCGCACCATTGCACGTATTCTTTGATGTCGACATCGTACTTGAGGGCAGTGGTATACTCGAGTTTCTCGAGGAGGTCCTAGCAGCTCAGGGGTCTCCTACTCAGGACGCTTCAGAGATGTCTCAATGGCCTGGTCCACTGGACAACGCTGAAGAGGAGGATTCAACGAGCAACGATGAACTTGACGTCCTCGATACTCCATTTATGACACCAAAGCAACTCGAACGCGAGAGGGAGAGAAAGCGCTTGGAAAAACTTGTCCTGGAGGACTTGGACTTAGATATTGACTACCGGACCAGGGCACCATCATCGAGACAGAGACTCCACAATAAACAAGCCAAGAACCCCACACTCAAGGTACATGAGAGTGTAATCTACAATTGTGGGATATGTCTGACCTTATCATTTTGTTTATCTTTAGTCCAAATCCAAACGGACATCTCATCTGAAGATCAGCATCACCCTACCTGCCCTCCGCGCTCAAGTTCGATGCAACTCGCGGTCCCTTCAGTCTTCCCGAACGGGATCCGGAATTATACTGGATATCCATGATGTGCACATGTGTAACAAACCTCTTGACCAAGAAACACCTACTATCAGGTTTGGGGATGGCGGTGAAACAAGGAATCACAGCGTCAAAACTCCGCCAGGACAACTTTGGAGTGGCCACACCAGGGGTATTGTTTTGGCGTATGCACCTGCCGGCGAGTCAAAGGCGCATGCTTTTGTGTCGCTAGGTTCTTTACCACGAACGGACGACATCTACCCCGGATCGGCTTCATTGCTGTTGTCGGAACGGGCACCTGACTCCCTTCCCATCCGTTTTCAATTGACGCAGCTGGCTTCATCGAAGTCTACTTCTTCGTCGAATAGAAGTAGGGCATCCATCACCATCAATATCCCATTGATCAACATCGTCCTTGAAAAGCCGGTCTTTGATGGATTGCAAATTTGGGCTGACAGTGTTACACAAGCCATTGAGCAGATCAGCACAGATGAAACCGATACTGAAGTCGCGCACAGTCGCAACCCGAGCCTAATCGGCAGCAGGTTTTTTGCGAAATCAAGGCGTGTTGGGAGTCGTGGTAGTGACGAGAGCAGCTTCGGCAGTAAAGTGTCAACGCCAAAACAAAGCGAGACGGCTGTGAAAGTGATTGTTGCCGAAGGTAGAGTCAATTCCACCCTCTTTTATTGCCAAGTTGATATATTCTGCATGCAGCTTTAATCAGAGTTTTAATATCTCGTTCCTCAGCTTCCTTGCCTTCGATTCGTCCTTTCGACATATCCGCCTCAGACATTGATGTCCTCGTTGAACTGAAACCCGATGGCAAGGTTTGTAAGCTGGGAGTATATGTGTTTTTAATATTTACTTTGCTGTTGTCATTCAGGATGAGACTGTCATAACCTCCAGCTTAATGGATCTTCACATTGGCGAGGTGTCGCCAAAGTGGGAGCTCGTGCCTCTCCTCGTGTTGACATTACCTCGCAGTCTGGTAGGTTATCCATGTTTATTAGTCACAAACGACGATTCACGAAATCCAGTCTTCTGTACCAAGGCCAATGGTTAAGGCTCGCTTCACTTCCCTCATTGTTCCGGAGACCAACGCGAAAGAGACCAAAATACGGTTGACTCTCTGGGGCTTCACGTGCCATTTTTATCCTGATTTGCAGTGGATTTCTGACGTTGGGCGGTTCGTGAAAGCTCCACCGGGGGTAGGTGTGCTCTTTTGGGGATAAAACATATCAGTGATTTTTTCAAGGTCTTTGAATCAGTCGTTCCTTCCGAGCGAACGTCTCTTTCTCTCGCAATTGCCGACGTGTCAATTAAGTCGTATGCCCCAAAACATCCCGGCGCTGCAGTCCTGTACGTTGGTGAAGCCGAGCTAAACACTGAGCTTGCTGGCAATTCCAGCGAGTTCAAGTTCAAGTTACTGGTTCCTTCCTTGTCGTTCTTATTGGTCGATTCCATCGCAGACGCTCTTGCCAAACCAAGTTCTGCCAAACCAACTGCAGGATCCAGTCTCAACTTGTGGAAGGTTCCTTCTCCTTTAATTCATAAGTAAAACAATGTGATGACGCTTTTTCGTAGAATTCCGGTTTTGCATCAATTGCAGACATTGAAGGTCTGGACTTTGTATTTAAGACTGACAGCGCATGTACTCCTCCAAGTGTTGGCGTAAGTCACGCCACGCCGGGTTAAGATTTGTCACTCAATGAAATTTAGGTACTCGTGAACCGAGTCGCCTTACGGGTGCATCTATGTGCTGACACTATAGCTGCGCTGGCAGGCTATATTGGTGACTTCACGTCCATCTTCAAGGCCCACTCTCCTGAGAAGTATGAGCTCATCTTGCTACAATTTTCAGTGACGCTTATCATAATTCCGTAGACCAGCAGCGTCTCACAAGAAGGTTCTCGCTTCTCTTATTCATCGTCCGCCTGAACAAGGCATGATGGGTGATTGTTCTTATTGATGCAGAACAGGCGAGGATAACTAAAGATTATTTCCTCAGCATCTCTCGACGAGCAAGCTTTCAAGCGAATTCCTGATGTCGGTACTGCAGCGGATATGATCAACGATGACTTACCGAAGAATCTTGACTACCTGGACGAAGACTTTGGTTCTGCTGCTGGTTTACGGGAGCTTCGAGATGATGACCTAGATGACTTCGACGTGGAAGAGTACGACCGAAGATCACCAGTACCTGGAGAGATAGGGGTTGTTTCCAATGTAGGAGGCGAAACAATTCGCGTTATCAAGCCCATACGTCCTATCGAGCATTATTACGACATGATTCCTCCGGAAAATACAGGTGACATGGCTAGGTAAGCTTTTTCCCCATTAACTTGCATCATTTGTAATTGAGTCATCTGGCAGTCTGCGCGAGACAATTGTCCGAGTGCGCATCCATGATTCAGACATTTCCCTTTTCCTACATGACGGTTATGATTGGCCCCGCACACGAAAAATTGTAGAGCAAGAAGTCAAGGACATGCGCAAGAAGTTAGCCAAGATCAGGCAGTTGATTGCAACTGGACAGACCTCAGACCCCAGCATCGAGGAGACAAGTGCGATGTTGTTCAACTCGATTCACATCGGCCTTGATCAGGACTTTGATAATCTTGATCCGACGGCTCTTGTCGCAGCCATTGATGATGAACTTAACGAGCAGGCCGAAACGGAAACGGAAATCCACAGCTCTTGGCAAACCCTCCCTCCAGCATCACCTGGGCAACAACAGCGGACACCATTCAGTCGCATCCATGGACGGAGACTAATAAGATCTAAGGGCCCAAGTATCGAGATCAGATTAATTGGTCTAGATGCTGAAGTTGATAATTATCGTCCGAAAGATGCACTGGTCTCTAGGACACTCGTCGTAGTAAAGGATGCGGAAATTTTGGATCATGTCAAGACGTCCACTTGGAGAAAATTCCTGACCGAACTACGATCGGACTCTCGAGGCAATATTCGTGAGACAGACTCCAGTATGGTTCGCATCGAGCTCAAGACTGTCCGACCGTCTCCTTCTCATCCCTCCGAGGAAACACGTTTACGCGTGAGTATATGTGAGCTTAAGGCATACTAAGAGGGCTCAAAAATTATTGCTACAGGCCAAACTTTTGCCGTTGCGACTATATGTTGATCAGGATGCACTTGACTTTTTGAAGAAGTTCTTCGCATTCAAGGATCCTGATAGTCCGTCTGCACCCCCTGATACCCCCAGCGAGGAGGCGTATATTCGTACGTTCTAATTGCAGTCGTTAGTTGGATAGTCACATTGATTCCTCCCCGCAGAGCACGCAGAGGTCTTTCCGATTGACCTCAAACTTGATTATAAACCCCGGCGCGTGGATTACAGAGCCCTGCGAGAGGGAAGAACGATTGAGCTCATGAACTTTTTCCATTTCGATGGCGCGGAGATGACTTTAAGACATCTGACATTGCATGGGGTATGTGTGCTGCTTTAGTATGCTTTTCATGAATTCACCAACCTTTTACAGATCACGGGTTGGCCCCGGTTTTTTGATACGTTAAATGACCTTTGGACGCCAGATGTTAAGGCAACCCAACTTGTGGATGTCATTTCTGGCGTAGCACCCATTCGTTCCATGGTCAATGTCGGCTCTGGAGTAGCGGATCTCGTTTTGCTACCTATCGCACAGTACAAGAAAGACGGGCGCATCGTCCGTGGTGTTCAGAAGGGTACCAAGGCATTCGTACATTCAACTGCAATGGAGGCGATCAAACTTGGGGCTCGGCTGGCTACTGGCACTCAAGTCATTCTAGAGCAAGCTGAAGGCGTGCTTGGGGGGCAGTTCCAGAATTCTGTTACAGCAGAAACGCTGCACATACCGTATGAGGACTATGGAGAGGGACCAGACGAAGAATTGATCAGCAGATATGCGACTCAGCCTGCTGGAGTCACAGAAGGAGTTCAAACTGCATATCGCAGTTTGCAACGAAACTTGCATTCTGCTGCCCAAACAATACTCGCCGTTCCTATGGAAGTGTACGAGAAGTCTGGAAATGAAGTGAGTATATATTTTTGCTCGATGCTCCAAGCTGACAGAAAATAAGGGTGCGGTCCGGGCTGTGGTACGCGCCGTCCCAATCGCGGTCTTGAAGCCCATGATTGGCGCCTCTGAAGCAGTCAGTAAGACATTGATGGGACTTCATAATACTCTGGATCCCGACGTTCGCCATGAAAATGCGGCAAAGTACAAACATCGCTAACATTCCCTCGCACTGTAATATATCAGCATTACTCATAGTCTCTATCATTAGCCTGTATGATCAGCTTGTTATTTCATGCTTTCACTATGCTCCACCCAACAACGAAATGTTACATGAATTAGTCGAGGTATACCGTGCAATGTCGCATGACAAGACGACAGGTAGTACAGATCAATCTATGTCCATACCCATCGAACGCCCTTCCCCTTGCATAAGTGCACTTCTGCTTTTCGCTGGCACTTTAATTTTCTCTAGCACTTCGTAGGTTTCACGGGTTTTCATCGCTGTTGGCTCAAGAAGCTTGACGGACACCGACTTCGCGGCCAGCTTCTTCGTCCTGTGTGCGCGGTGTTTGTCCCGAGCAACCGCCATTCTACAATGAAGAGAGTCATTCAGGGCCAGAAATACTTGAGCACCAAAAGTAAAAACCTTTGCTTCCAAAATGCGTGCTCTCTCCGTTGCTTGATCTCCCCGATGCGTTTCATGGCGTTGATGGTGGTTTGTATCAATTCGCGATCGTAGCGGACAGGTACGTTTCTACGTTTCTCGAAGTCGATCGTAGAATCCTTGTTGTAGTAAAGTTGAGCATCAGTTTGTTCAGATCGAGAAAACCAACGCACAATCGTCATTTCCTTCCCTGCTGCTTTACGGAAAGCCTTCGTCCATCTCACCTTGCGGGGATTTCGCTTCATTCTAGGAAGACATCAGAACAATCGAACACAACCATCATAAAAGTTGCTTGCTTGAAGTTTTTGTGACATCTGAATGTTTGATTCACTATGGGGCACTGTTTCTCAAGTATGGACTCACTTTGAAGTGCAAAACCGGAATACCTTCGCATCATTGCGGACGAAGGCGCTCCCTGATAATGTCATAAGATATTTTATTTGGAGTCCTGAATCTATACTGCTCACCGTGCCCGGGATACACATTCGTTGAGCAAAAGTAACACTTCTCGATCCTCATGTCTAGTTAGAAAGAGCAAAAACGTGCCGTGGGAATAATGAGTGTACATCAAGCTGCTCGCCGCCCTCGGCACTGATCAAGTCAGGATAAATAATCGATATGAATTCCATCTTCTGTACGACTTGACTACTTTCTCATTATGTACCCCATCGTGCTGTCATCTATCCCTAGTAATTCGAACACAAGTCTTCAACCACCTCCCCTGCCCTAACTCCCAGCACGCTCAGTAGCGTATCGCTTAAGCCATGTGTCTCCTCCGTGCAACCTTGCAAATATATTCGTGGAACAAATCCACGATCAGTCGTCGGCAGCGGAATAAGTCTGTAGCGTCGCGAAACGTAGAGTGTGTCTGTCGCGGAGAATTCTGAGAGAGACGTGCTGCTGGAATCATCGCTCTCCGAGGATGTGTATGGTATGTCTTCCAGATCTTCAACCGTCTTCAGCCTCAATTCCAGTGCTCGTGATTTGTTAATCTCCCCATTCACGGCCTCCCCCATATTCCGCTCCACAGAAAGGCGGGTTTTATCTGATGCAAGGCTTAGGCCGAAGTGTTTGCCTATGCCAGATGACTTCAAGAGATTCAACCATGAATGTCGCTCGTAGCCTGTGGCACAGACGATAGCATCGTATGTCGTCTCGGAAACATCTCGTGTGAGGGTATTCTGGAGAGCAAGCGAAAATGCATCAGCCCCGGCGGAGGTTTGCGAAGAATGTGTGCTGATCTCCGCTGATAACAGGTTGCTGTAAGGTATGATGGTGATACGTGCGCCTGAACCGGGAAGCGTATTTCCTTTTCGTCTAGCGATACCATCCTCAACTTTCTGGTCGTAGACGACTTCATAGAGCTGATGTCACGGTTATCAAAGGTGATCATTAGCGACAGAGATATTGACTCACCGAATCAAGTGTACGTGAATTTACTACACCATAATTTGTGTTCTGACAGTCCGCGATCACTCTCCTTCGTACAGAGTCACTTGGTAAGTTATAAATAGCATCTGTAGCTGAAAGTAGCAAAATATAATGTCAGTATTCTCGTTTACTCCGGTGCATAGTAGCGATCAACTCACACTCAGGATTAAATATCTCATTTGCGAAAGGTGAGTCATCGCTCGGTTTCAATGAGCCACCACGAATAATGAGATGCAGGTCGTGTACTTGGCCGGCGCTGATCCCCATGCTAGTTAGCCGCTGGTGGAGGTCAAGCAATATCTCTGCGGCGGACTGGCCAGAGCCAAGAACCGCGATTCTGAGTGACCGATTCGTTTTTTCTGTCATGGCCAACATCGGTTTTACCGACGACAAGTATGAGGAGCTGTGAATAATGCGAGGATGTGGCAAAATGGCCTGAATAGACCGCGGGATGCGCGGCGAGCCTCCTGGAGAGATGATTAAATTCCCTGAACGATGCCCTGTCAATTTGTACATGGATATTGCAATGGATTGACACTGACTTGCTAGACGAATTCTAGTTTCACCCGTGGCAAGGACCGTGCTATGGATCTGCACAGTTCCTTCATCCTCTTCTTTAATAGCAGTAACATTTTCGCCATAAGCGACAACGATGCCTTGATCTTGCACATACTTAGCAGCCCAGGCAAGATAGTCCGAGTATTCCTTCCGGGTTGGAGTAGTGTTGCCCCGATTGATGAAATCCACCAGACGGTTCTGGGAATGCAAGTATGCAACGAAGGTGATAGGAGATTGTGGAGACCTCAAGGTTGCCAAATCTTTGAGGAAACTGGTGTTCCTCCCCGTCAGTTTCTTTGGACATACTTCGGACATACAATTGCACATACCTGATCTGCATACGGGCGCCCGGAAGGAGCATACCTGGATGCCATCTGAATTCGTGATGTCTCTCAATGAAGAGGAATTTGTTCGCAGAGACCGATGAATTGCGCTGTGTCTCTCTGTGTTGCTCGAGGAGCGCTCCAGCAACAGCAATATTTGCTGGACCAAAACCAAGGCCAATGGCAGTGTAAACAGGCGGTTGTACCATGGCGAGGAATAGTGATTGTTACTACACTGAAGATGATGGGTAGCTATGAAAAAGTGAATAAACATGAAGTTTAACGTTGGTTTTTACCTGTCTGGCGTCCGGACTGACGGAAGGAACGTCAAAATTGCGGATGTAGCTGTATCAGGGACACTGTGCCTCTGAAGGGTCAGTCGCGAGTCTTGGTATCCAATTACAATTCCTAGATTACAAGTTGCATGCACGGCACTTGAATGGTTGAAAGGATTGATCGGGACATTTGCATCCGCCAGGCTTATCTGACAAGACATGACGAACGTCAAAAATCTGATAATGTCGCTTTAATTATAACCACCTGGCGTCGGCGTTACTGGTACGGATCACATTCAACGTCCTTCGCACACCAGTTATGAGGATAGAGTAGATCCGTTCAATCACGCAATCTACCCGATTTTCCGGTACCGTTCAAGCCCCTTTCTATAGTAGCTCTCGGTAATACTATGTAGTATCCGTCACCTTTTGCCAGACTCTGATTTGAAGAACGAACTAGCAATGCTGTTAGCGCAAGACACTTTCCAAATGTTGAATGAGGGTTTGCTGGAGGCTTTGTAGAATTCGTCCGATGACATAGATGAAATTTTCCGCTCTTCAAGTTTGCGTCACTTCTCCCTATGGTTCGTTGGACATATGGTGGGTCCGCATTTTACCGTATTTAATTGTACAGAAGGAGAACAAAGCTTGTCGTGCCCGAGTGCGTAAATCATTAATGTCCTACTGTTTCCCTCTCCACTTGCTTTGATCTTTTCTCAGCCCGTCCAGGGTCGTCATGGGCGCAGGAGCCGGCTTGATAATATCAAACGGCCCTCCGCGCGCGTTACGACATTTGAACCCAGAACAACTGATGGATCACCCAGGTTTTAAGATCTTGATCTGCCGAATGTTGGCTAACGTCGCCCGGCTCCGCCAAGGAGTCGCTGCGGTAGAGTCTGAGAGGGGAAGCTTCGTAATTCAATTTCACCCAATCGATTCATCTCTGTTTTCATTGGAACGGGCCAGTTATCCGTTTCTACGTCCATAACGGGAGAGTTGTCTATGCTTTTGTGAGTGTTGGTATACTGATAGCGGCTCAACTTTACTTTTCTGGCGCCCTCGGGGCCCTCGATATCGTAAAGATAAACGGCATGTTTGGGGATGGGCTGTTTCTGGATGACGGAATGAGTGTCTCGTTAGAACGGATGGAAGGTAACTTACATCCTGTCGAACATGTTTGATGTGAACCTGATCAATTTGACGTTCTTATCGGACACACCCATGTTGCGCCTGTCAGCTGTCTCGGAAATTTTTGCCTGTAAACCTTCTAAGCTTTGAATGGCTTTATCAAAGTCTTCTGCGAATAGGTTCACGAAAGGCTGGCATAATTGAAATTGAAATTTAGTCCTTGTGCAGTGGACTGATCTCTGCTCTGATATGATTTCCCTTCGGACCGCGACCCAGTATGACTGCGGCGAACTCCTTTCTTGTGGACTTATCGACAGCGATGTGACCACAGGTGTCCCGCTGTCACATAACATCATTGAGCACATTGGCTGATCCCATATCGTTAGGCGCTCGGAATGAAGACTGGTAACGGAGGTTATGGTTGGGAAGAAACAGGTGTTTCGATAGGAGTTCGAAATTGTATCGGGATTTTCGATCAGTGAACCCCTAGCATAACGAAACAAAAAGACTGTAGGAGGTATGAAAGTGAACATGCGAGATATTCTGTCATATGCTTTGCAACCGGGACGATAATTTATGAAGTCGTGAAGGGCACTGAAGGCATGGAAGAGTGATCGTGTACCAAGGAAGATGTCGTCCAATTATCGATCAAGGAGATTTTATCTGTCATGTAGAGGTTCATGTCGTTTTCGAACGCAGAACGGAGTATCTTAAGAAGGACCTTCTGCTCCAATGTGTTTTCGCACGCACGTGACACACTCCGAGCGTGCAAATATTGATCTCGAGTCCTTGACTGTAACAATAACTTGATATTTTATTCTGAAAGGTAGATGCGAACCAGAAGATACAGTAGATATGTTCATAATGCATAAGGAAAAATGACAATAAACATCGATAACAAACCGACTTTGGACTTATAAAATCATGCATCACGGTAGATTTGTCGCGTATCAGGCTCCTGCTCATAATGCATAGTGGTGATATATGGGCAAATAGGTCTCTATCATTTCTTATTTTTTATTATGCATTGTGCAATGTGCATTATGAGCATATCTACTCTTCGTACGAAGCTATCTGAGTTCAACAGCACATCAAGAACATAACCGACCATACCACTCTCACTGCTGAGGCCCACCGCAAACGTACGACATGCTCGTTCCCCTGAAGATGAACGATGAAACACACAACTACCAGAGAGAAAATGAAACAAAAGCCGTGACCGTTTGTTTTGGGCTTGTTCTTCACTTGCGGGGGGTTCTTGGCACCTTTGAAAGGCGGGGTTTTGGTTGCGGTTTTCAGGTTTAGACGAAAAATACTGCGCCAACAAACGAGCAAACTGTAAAGATCCTCACGAATTTTCGTGGCATTTCCTGCACATAGACTTGCAAAGGAACTCACTTGGGTAGCACCAACACCCATAGAAGATCCCGCGGAAGCACCGCTAGAAACAGAAACAGATCTGGAACCGTTGGAATCACCTGATAGATCGACCCCAAGTGCCATCGCGACATATAGTTAATTTGGAATTAGAACAAGCCAAGATTCACGCACCGTGGGCGGCGCCGTCACCGACGACCAACTCCGACAGGGGTAACGACACTTTAATATTGTGATGAAGACCAGGTTGTACGACAAATGGAAACTCGGTGGTCAAGGAGTCGAACACATCACAAACGGTGAGCGTGAAACGTGCCGTGCGCCCAAATATGCCAGGACGACGCAACAACGTAGGAGAAACATACGAACACTCTACCGACAAATTTTGAGAGAAAGAGACAGATTTTCCTTCGACATAGACCAACATTGTGAGAATAAAACAGAATGAGGAGCGGTCCAAATACATATAGCACATATAATATCAAATAAATTGCAAAACAGCAGTTGCAAATAATGGAGGTGATCGGTGCCTTTGTAATTTACCGCCAAAACACTAAAATTTGAGCACCCGGGGATCCCCACAGGTAGCGGGGATAGCGGAAGCTTCAGTTGCAAATAGTGGGGCCTCAGTTGCAAATAGTGGAGGTGATCGGTGCCTTTGTAATTTACCGCCAAAACACTAAAATTTGAGCACCCGGGGATCCCCACAGGTAGCGGGGATAGCGGAAGCTTCAGTTGCAAATAGTGGGGCCTCAGTTGCAAATAGTGGAGGTGATCGGTGCCTTTGTAATTTACCGCCAGAGCGCGAAAATTTGACCACCCCACACCCGCTACCAAGGTAGCGAGAATATTGATCTCGAGCCCTTTACTGTAACAATAACTTGATATTTTATTCTGATAGGTAGATACGAACCGGAAGATAGCGTCAACATGCAAGAGATGGACTAAAGACAGTGCACGCACTGACTGATGAGTCTAGCAGTATTCTCCTCTTGGATAGCTATGTCAACTTCGTTGGCAGGGACAATGGAGGAAGGAAACCAAAAGTCCCTGTCTAGTTTGTCGACATCGCGTTCGCATCACGGGCTTACACATCTTTCGCGAAGTTTCCACTCTATACCGCATCCTTGAAGACTTGCCTGACGTCAAAATATGTGTCCCAATTGTAGACTCCATCTTCATAATGAACGTATGCTGTGAAGGACCGCCAGACGGAGGGACAAGAATGACGACATGGCAGTCCTAGAAAGGTCGAGTCGCTTTCTAATATGAGAACAGGACGAAGGCCACGGATGAATGGGGTTTCTCTTCTTTCTCCGAGTTGATGTAGCCCCCTTCTTGTTTCAAATATGTTGTCATCTCCAAGAAAATTTTGTGTAGTATGATGAGATTCAAGTTGTTGCTCGAGGATAAACCGTAAGAATCCCCCAGAAGTATGATTCGACACCTCGCTCTCCGTTTCACTCACTCACACAAGGGGCCTTGAGACTGCATGATATAGCCAGTGCAGTGAGGTGGCCTACCCACCCCGCAACTTAGAACTTGCGCCTCGGGGCCGGGAAGCACCGTGCGCTTTTGCCCAAAACCTATCGAAACATCTGAAGTTCTCGCCCAGTCACTCCCTAATAGATTTCCCATAATGTCTCTTAATTCAGTGCCGATCATATGTCATGTCAAAGTGAACCTCAAAGACAGTGTCATGCTGCCTGCAATTATGCCTCTATGCGGTAAAATAAACAATAGAACAGCGGAGACAAAGTGCTCTGCCTTCGGATCCATTGATTAGAATCAGTTCTTAGTCGATATCAATGGCGAGCTCAAACCTGCCAGGCAACTGCTACCTACATCAATTCTGAGGACGGCCCTTAGATTATCGGATGGGAAATCAACCGGAATGCCGTATACGATAAGAGGATTGCGTGATTGACCTGGTTGCAGTGCCGTCGAGAACGCGACACGGCAGTGAACATTGACCAAGGTTTAACGTTTAACGTTTAACGCCGAACGCTTCAAAGAGCAAAATTTATTTTTTATCTGAAAGAAAAACCTAAGAGGCAATTGTCACGTGCCTGGAAAAAGGACCAGACAAGTGTGGGAAAGTGGGTTCCAAGTTGCCGGAATACCCAAGCAAGTTCCTGGGTAGGTTTTACCCCACACGGACTTGAATGAAAGAAGGGATTACATAATAGGGATGTTTGCATCCGTCAGGATTATCTGACAAGACATCGGACTAATAATACTATCCAGTGACCGCTCCCCTATTACTCGTCCGAACTTTTTCGGTTTCACAGAATTGCACAACTTCGACGTCCTAGCAACTCGGTTTACCTTTCAAGTTACTCCTTCAAGCTATGCAAGACCCCGAGGAGCTCGACTGCGTCCTGAAACCTTCAATGAACCAGCGCCCAATGGGTTCAACATACTGAGTTCAGCTATCGTGCGGCTCACTTCAAGTCCAAAGGCTCTCCGTCCACTGTTCCACATATCCCCCAACCGACACCAACAACACCAAGCTCAGCACCATCGCCAAGGAGACTGTACTGTTGCTGCATCGTCAACGTTGTCGGGAGATGAGTCAGAACGCCACAAGAGCATGTCGCAAGGCAGTTTTTACCCAGTGCATCAAATGTTCGCCGTGTACTAGCGTTACCCTCCAGCGCACACTACGACTAAAATACCCAGCTCGGCCTTCATGCCCTCACCAAGCTACTCGATCTATTTCCATCCCAAAGCCAACCTTGCATTCCATTTCGAGTATCGACAGGTCTGGAAGCAGCACAGATGATAACGTACGTCTTGACTCCTGGAGGATTGATTTCCTGGGATCCATCCCTCAGTAGTACTAGGTCCTAGATATGGGAATTTTCAATGTATAATCTGGTTAGGATGATATACTGAGTGGCACCACTCGGAGTATACAGGCCTTCCTCTTTCACTGCCCCCTGACTCTAAGAAGTAACGACGCTGACGCTTTCATCCTGAAGAGCTAAACTATTTTTCCCCATTTCATTGGAATACTTATTGAGCACCGTCACATGAATTATTTACGCGCTTTAATAGCGTATAAAAGCTAACCCCGCATTGTACCATATTCTACTGATCTACTGTGCTAAGTTAAGCCCGAGTAGGAGGAATATGTGGAGGTACTGCTGTCACTCCCGGAAGTACTAACAGACGATGGCATGAGATGGGTTTGAAACAGTCTCGTGCATCTTACGGTGCCACCCTGCACAGAGAGACAAGGTCACTAAAACGTCTTCAAGTGTTGCCGCTGCCACGTCAGTACTAACTGCAATTGAAATGGTCATTGTAGGTGATTGGGGTCGTTGAATGGCTGTGCACGCATTTTGAACGGTGATTGCTCGTACCTAAATGACAAAATCATTGGGGGCCGACGGGTAATAGGGGGATGGTCATTGGTAGACTCTATCTGCCGCCCATCGTCCATGTCCGATTCTGAGTGATTGAAAGGATTGATCGGGATATTTGCATCCGTCAGGATCTAGACATCGGCCCGCCGACTAATAATACTGCATCTACCATCTTATCTCCGAGTCTGCGCACTGAGAGTCTCTATTTTAGACGTTGGACGATCCAATCCGCCTTAGCCTGTACCTGATAAGACGGACTATTTATCTCTGTAACAACTCTTGTCATTCTATAACACATCGACTCAGATACCAGTGTGCAGATGTCTCTAACAGATTACCAGCATGTCGCGGTGCCCGACCTTTCCGACACCCGCATTCATGACGACTCTACCATCTACGTCAAATCAGTCTCCTTTGACTTGATGCCTTTCCAAGAGCACCGTCCAGAACTACACGACTCTACTTCCCTACTACTTGCTTCATTTTGTAGCATACTGGGCTTGTACTGTGCCTCCTCTGATATTATGGTTGGGGTCCTATCAGTCGGCGGAGTTGTACCCAGTCGTTTGCGTTGGGATGCCGAAACGGTTTGGGGAGACCTAGTGGATGAAGCTCGTCGTTTTGTGGACGGATCCGCAGGCACAAAGTTTACGGAATCAGGGTCCGTCCTGCCAGTGAAAAAGGACCAGTCACCGTTTACTGCTCTCTTTGGGCTTGATGGCCCAGAGAATTTACACATTCCAGACGACTTCTGTACAGTTCCTGTGCTTTTGTTCAATCCCTCGGCATCGTTGCTCTCTTTCCGGACATCATCGCGCCTTATACACCCATCTGTAGCCGATCAGTTACTTTCCCAGATATTGGTCCTGTCGGTGCACGCAGCTCGGAATCCCACTTCAAAAATCTCATCCTCTCCTCCTTACCCAGCTGATCTTGCATCTGTAGTCGAATCTCTTTCCAAAGATGCTCGCGCTTCCGTTTATGATTATATTCGTCCGGTTGCCATCTCCACAGACTTTATCCTTCCTCACGTCCAAGCATATCCCCATGCTCCAGCAGTGTACTGGTACCCTACTTTACCAGCGGGCCCTAACGAGAAACTTGTCCCTGAAACATTGTCTTATGGCGATCTCCATGTTCAAGCTAACAGGCTTGCTCGATACTTGATATCTCGGCAATTGAAGCCTGAGGACAGGGTTGCTATTTGCATGGACCGCAACTGCCTGTTTCATGTGGTTCTTTTTGGACTTCTGCGTGCTGGGGGATGCTATGTCCCGGTTTGTACGAATAAACTATCTTTCCTACGTTTTCTAATCTAATGCAAGATCGATCCCGAGCTTCCGGATGAAAGGATGTCTTTCATCGCAAAAGATTCAGGTGCCAGATTCGTGATTTTGCAATCCCATAGGCATTCCGCACAGATATTTGGAGACATTGTCCTCGACCTTGACGACGAACGTGTCTCGCGAGACATACAGGAAATGGATATAGCAGATCTAGATGTCGCAGTTCCAAAAAATCTGGCGTACATGCTTTACACGTCTGGTAAATATTAGATCACTCACTTGTATCCAGTGAATCTGACATTAAACTCAGGCACTACCGGCACTCCAAAAGGCTGTTTGCTCACCCATGAAGGTCTCGCTGAGGCAATACTAGCGCTGGGCTCCTTTGCCGCTGATGTCCGGATGGATAATATTCGGGATGGAAGATATCTCAGCATTGCATGTAGGCACTTTTCCCCTCCCGCCTATCCTGTTAACTTTGGCTCTGAACTGTAGCCGTTGCATTCGACGTACACCTTAAGGAGATCTTTGTATCCCTCTCCCTGGGCATGGTGTTACTTTCTGCACCGCGCAGCATACTTTTGGAGAATCTGCCTTATTATATCAGCCTTTTAGACGTGACACACGTTGGCCTCGTGCCGAGTCTGATTGATGCGACCATGGGTACCGTTCAAGAGGACGAATCGATGGGTGGAATAAAACTGCGGTATATCGCTAGCGGCGGAGAGAAAATCAGTGACTCAGTAAGCGTTTCCATCATCATGTCCTACGGACCCTGAAACTCGAATGACAGATTCTAGACAAGTGGGCGAATCATCCGAAAGTCAGACTTGGAAACTTTTACGGGTAACTGATTAATACCACTCTCCATCGATCCCATTCTGATACCTCTACCAGGCCAAGTGAAGTGACCATAGGATGTTGTGCTCGATTTATGGATTACAGCACACCCAAAAGCAACGTCGGACGAGCCTTCGCTAATGTATCATCTTATGTTGTCGATAAAGAACTCAACATTCTACCACGGGGAGCTATCGGGGAGCTCGTTGTTGGTGGCCCCCTTGTCGGCCGCGGCTACCATGGGCGCCCAGATCTAACGACTAAAGTATTTATCGAGTGGCCGCAGAAAGGCTCTTGGGCGTATCACACAGGTGATCTAGCGCGCATGATGCCCGATGGATCAGTGGAAATTATCGGCAGAATCGATACTCAGATCAAACTACGCGGAGTGCGCATTGAAGCCGAGGGGGTGTCTGCTGTACTTCAACGAGCTGCTCAAACCTCCCTTCAGCTCAAACTTGAAGTTGGGACCATTCTGGGGACCCGTCCAGAAATCGGAGGTGGCAACGTGCCACAACTCGTCTCTTTCATTTCTTGGGACACAGGGGTGTCTATTGCCACAAGGCGGGGCAGCGCCACGCCAGGAATAGTGAAGCCAGGAAGGAATCTCTCGCGCATTTTGCACGATGCTTGCGAGAGGGAACTTGCCAGTTACATGCGCCCTACTCATATAATAGCTCTCACTTGGCTTCCGCTTAGTGCAAACGGCAAGGCGGACACCAAAATATTGGGCTCCATATTTTCAGATCTAGACTTCAATGAATTGATCGGACTAACTGAAGACACTGCTGGCCATGTTGACTCCCTCGACAGTGACAGCGTTAATGTTGACCTCGAAGAACAAATACTAAAGCTCTTGAGAGAAGACTTTGCGATTGGGAACTCCACCAGAGCTGTCGGTGTGCACACTAGCTTATTCGCGTTTGGAATGGACTCTTTGTCACTAGCGCGGCTCGCATCCGCATTCAAAAAGACCTTTAGCGTCGACATACGTGTCAGCGAGATCATGAAATCTCCCACTGTCCGTGCGCTGGCAACACGACTGGGAAGTCTCGTCCTTTCACGACCACAAGCGGCAGTTGCAGCGACGGGGATCAACAACTTCTCATCCCTATGGATGCCAGAGATGCAGAAGAAATTCCCTCTTCTTCACATAGAGCGTGTCCTTCCTGCTTACCCTATCCAAGAGGGAGTTCTATACAGCTCTGAGAGCTCACCGACTATGTGCGTGCAGCATGTCGTGATGCGTATTCGAGATGGTGTCTCTTTACCACATTTGCGTGCTGCCTGGGAGAAAGTAGTGTCAGATATCGATATTTTAAGGTTTGTCCTTTGGCAATATCTTGATTGTCTTTGAGTCTCATTCATTGGATCATGGTAGGACCGTGTTTTTCTTCGGAAATTCGTTGGTTCAGGTGATTTTGTCGCGTGCGACCTGTCACCTACAGTGGGAGGAGCATTCCATCACTACAGGCGACAACGAGACCTTCTCTGACTATTTCTTTGATGAAGAAGCAGCTAGAATCGCTGTGGAAATCAATGCTCATATAACTTCTGTACCACCCGTTCGTCTTCGCCTCTACCATGGATCTTGCTGCACATATATCGTACTATCTATCCACCACGCACTGTTCGACGCTTTCTCTCTTCCTCGCGTGCTGAAGTACGCCGAGGACACATATCTTGGCAGGCCGCTTCAGAAATTAACTCCCCCCGATCAAATATTGGAGCACATAGCGCTTCTGGACTTGTCTTCTGCTAAAGAACATTGGATGTCAGCACTTCGTAATTTTAACTGGTCTTACCGCGCCTTGGTCGACGTAAACCCATCAGCTTCTCCTAAACGGGTCACCATGACCTTTGATACGCCGCTTTCATACTTTCAACAAAAGCTCGCCCATCATCAAGTGTCGTTGCAGGCCGTTTTTACTTTTACTTTTGCTTCTGTGCTCGCAACCCGTTTGTGCGACTCTGACGATGTAGTCTTTGGGGTAAGCCTTGCCATGATCTTGAGCTGGGCATTACTGATTGTGCAACTCAGACTATTAGATCAGGCAGGTTGGTCCCTGTCGACGGTATAGATGAAGCCCTCCTCCCCCTGCTATCTCTTGTCCCTATGCGCGTCAATTTCAACAGCCCTGACTGTCTTAGGAAAGTCCAGGAGGACATCATTGCCGCCATTCCGTTCGAAAATGTCTCTCTTGCGCAGGTGCAGAAGTGGGTCAGACCGGGTGCTGGTTTATTCGACATTCTTTTTTCAGTCTCGCACAGAGATAAGACTGCGCACGAGCTTTGTGACATTGTGCGGAGTGAATTGCCTCAACCTGACGTGGGTTTTCTACCTGATATTTGGTCATACTTGCTTTAGCTAACCTCATTCAGTTCTTCTTGTCTGTGGAGATTGTAGTGGACGCCTCAACGAATCAGCTTGTTCTTCAGGCAGCCTTCTATGGTGACGAATCGCAAGTTGCGAATATTGAAACAATGCTTCTTCAATTTGAGTCTACGGCTTGCAGTATCGTAGCTGGAGTGCCTCATGCAATTGTCCCTCGGAAGTCCCAAATCAATGGAGCGGAATCCATACCCCTGGTCAATGACGTTACTGAGGAATATGACCCTAGCGAGGAGAGGGGTATCAGTGTGGCCCTATACCCGGTGAGGGAGATCATCGCTCGGTTTTTGGGCGTCGATCCCCAACGGCTATCGCCAAGGACATCATTCATTGCTTTGGGGCTCGACTCCATCAGGTCTGTGGGACTTTCGCGGACACTGAAGGAAGAAGGATATCATGTGACTTCATCGCAACTTATGAAGTCCGCATGCCTAGCTGGACTGGAGTCCTTACAGGCTCAATTTCAAGATGCTGACCGTGCACGTTCGGAGGTGGAAGCCAGGAATCTACTTCAAGAAGAACGTCGCACACTAGAAACCTGTTTTGATACAGCTTCTTGCAGGTTCTCTGATCGCGATGAAGTCGTGGTATTTCCGACGACCGCTTTGCAGGCGGGGATGTTATCACAGGTAAATCAATTATTCTCTCTGCAGTGCAAATGCTGACTTCTTGTCCAGACGATTGTCTCCTCAGGCTTGCTATACAAGCATGTGTTCGTGTTAAACCTGGCATCTTCCGTGAAGCACTCTCGACTTCGTCAAGCCTGCCAATCCGTTGTTACGAGCTTTGATATCTTGAGGACGACGTTTCACTACATCATTGATCTCGGGAAATGGGCGCAAGTCTCACATTCCGATGCGCCCATGCTTTGGATCGAGGCAATCCTGCACCCTGGAGAATCGCTCGAAGCAAAGTTAAAAGTTGTTATGGAATCAATGAGCGTATCAGAGCATGTAACGTCACCGCTGGCGTTTTGTTTGGTCGAACAACAAGAAGACACTGGGGTCAAGAAATATAGCCTTGCAATCGCAATGCATCATGCCATATATGATGGTGTTTCCATCGTAACCCTCCTTGACGGGCTAGAGCGAGCGTATCGAGCTCATTACCTCGCGAAACCACCTCAGTTCTACGATGTGCTTCCCTTTATACTGCAGGAAGAACGCCAAAGCATCCCCTTTTGGGTCCAATATCTTCAAGGCTTTCATCCTGTTCCATTACCCCGTGCAGAGTCTACACATTCTTCATCAATCGTCTGTTCCCGTCGATTTGGGCTAGACCGCCATGCCCTGAAGAGGGCTGCCAGTGATGCCGGCGTCACTCTTCAGTGTTTGGGGCAGGCAGCATGGTCAAAGGTCGTCTCTTCCAAAGTGTCGTTTCACGACATAATGTTCGGGCATGTTGTCTCAGGACGTTCTTTTCCGGGCTACGAAGACGTCATCGGACCCATGCTGGTGCGTCTTTTGAGCACGAAACGAATTTACATTGACCTTCATTGTGTAGAACACCATACCATGTCGTGTTCGTATCGACGAAACCACAACGAACAGGGATTTATTGCGTTCTATCCATGCCAATAACATAGCCGCGTTAGAGTGGCAACATGCTTCGCTTCGTACCATACAGTCCGAGATAGGGCTCTTTGGTTTATGGGATAGCATATTCGTGTTTCAACCTCTGAAGGACCACTATTCAAATCCCTTCTGGACTTTGCTCAATCCGGACGAGTTTGAAGCCAGTGTCCAGGTATGTATTTTGCATCTTGTATACTTTTGCTGATCGGGCTACTTTAGTATCCATTGAACTGCGAGTTTCATGAAACGGAGGATGGTTTTTCTGTGACGTTGGTTTGCCTATCAAATGTCATGGATCCGAAGACTTTGGATCGTGAGATGTCACAGCTTGAAGCCTTTCTCGGAACCATTGTCTCCCAACCGGGTGCTAAGGCTACCGCAGATATTCCCTCTGGCAGTCGAAAACCTTCCGGAAACGTGTTGAGCGCCAGCATCGCACCCCGTAGCACAATCGATATACCTCCCGCGTTGGCCAATGTCGTAATTTCGGTCACCAAATGCCCTCTTGACAAGCTGACCCCGGATAGCCCAATGGCAGCTATCGGGGTTGACTCGATAACTGCAATCCGGCTTGGTGCAAAATGTAGGGAAGCAGGATTTACGTTGACCGTTGCGGACATCGTCGCTTGTCGTACAGTCGGTGAATTGGCTTTAAAATCAAGCAAAGTGGAGAAACTTCCAAGCACCCGTCCACCACCTCTGGATTCTTCAGTTCCTGCTATCGATTATGAAGCTGTTGCCAGTAAATTCCCATCTCGCCGGCGCGAAGACCTCATAGTCACTCAGCCGACCCCTGGTATGAAATGGCTTCTTTGCGCTTGGCAAGGAAGTCATTATGCGCGATTTCAACATGTATTCGCCTATAGAATAACCCAGAAGATCGACCCCGAAAAGCTGCGTAGCTCTTGGACGGAGTTCCTTGCTCGACATCCCATCCTTAGGTCAACAGTCGTCACTGCCAAGTCTCCTTCGGAAGTCCAAATCGTGACTTTCAGCGCTGACAAAACAGAGAGCTCACTTGCCGTCGAGTCATTCGATGATTCACCCAATAATCTAATCACGCGGACGTACGCGATGGTTTCTTGCCCCCCTCCAATCAACGAATCTCAGACCTGCGGATTACTTTTGAACGGCTCACGCAGCCAATTTTTACTGATCCGAATGCATCATTTCCAATACGACGCCTGGAGTCTTGCGCTTTTGATAAAGGATCTCTCTTGCGTTTACCTTGGGCAACCCTCGCCGGTCACATCAGAATATGATACGTTCATGTCAACGTTTGCACCGACACACGACAATCTTCAGGAACAAGAAGAATATTGGCGGTCCATCTTCTCACCCCCTTTCCAGCCGATATACTTTCCTCCGCTCAGAGCAGTTCAGGACGAGGTTGTCCCTCGGACTGTCGTTATCGAGAAGAATGTAGTGCATGGGGTATCTGTCCTGGAACAGCGTGCTCAGCTGCATGGCGTGTCGCTGCACAGCGTTTTGCTGGCATGCTGGGCATATATCCAGTCTTCCTATGTCTCGTCGGAACAAGTGACATTTGGTTTATGGCACGGAGGTCGAACGGGACCGGTCAAAGATGTTGACAGATTGGCGTTCCCTTGCATGAACGTGCTACCGATGCATACTCGCGTTGGCAGCAATGACATCGTTGACATCGCTCGTAGCATCCAAGAAGACCTCCGGTTGCGCACTCCTGTCATCCAGCAGACTGATCTTCAGATGATAGATCAGTGGACAGGAGGCATGGGTCTGCCGTTGTGCAATGTCTTTGTCAACTTGATCAGGCTTTCGTCAGAGAAGGAGGAGGCGCAACTATTTGAATCGGCAGATGTTAGTGAAGTCCCTGTATGAGATTGCTTGAGATCTCACCGTTATTTACAGATTCCTTACACAATTCCCGAAAACGTTCCAGAACTCGACCCAAAAATCGTCGATCGGATCCCTATGACGGACCTCATACAGGTTAGATTATATATTTCTCGCCCGGAGACCATGCTGAATTGCATATATAAATTTAGGACGATGTTATGGTTGAATTTATTGTGCATCCTTTGGAGGATACAATAACGATGTCGATCGAGAGTGCCCCAGCTATCATGGATATCCAACTCGCCAGGAGAGTTATTGACAACTGGTCAGAGATCATGGGAGGTCGATGGGAGAGTACTTCTAAGACTATATTAACATAATACAAGAGTAGTACTCATGTACTTACGATCTAGATGTGATGTCCTCTGCGAGCAGCATCCAGGCACTCCTGCTCTAAGCCTCCATACCAGATAACCTCGATACCTGCGTCCTTCATCTTTTGTGCACCTTCACATTTGACAAAGTCATCTGGCTCTCGTACACCTATGATGCAACGTCTGATCCGGGCTCGAATGAGTGCGTCAGCGCAGGAAGGGAGACCCGATGTTCTGACGGAACAGGGTTCAAGTGTCGTGTAAACGTCTACGTGATGAAGAAGGTCTTCTATGACAGGCGCCGCTTCCCCTGGCCATGGGGAAACGAGAGATTGCAGTTGCAGTGAAGACAGGATTTGCACCTTAGCCAAAGCATTCGCCTCGGCATGGGTGTTCCCTGGCAATTCCCTAGAGAAACCCGTCGATAAGACAATTGGGTTTGAGTCTGGTAAATATGCTACAAGAACACATCCCACGCAGAATGCTGTCTGGACAGGCTCGCAGAACGCAGTCTGCTCTAATGCCTGACGCAGAAATGGCTCGTGCTCATCGGAAGTTGGTGGTTTAGACATGACTTGTCAGACGCCGGTGAGAGTCACTGTAATAACTTACCTAATTAGGCACTGAAACGGTAGCACCAATTTTTACTGCAGCTGAGTAAACAACTATCTTACTCTAATTACATTGACTTCCCGTTCCCCATCGCTTGAAAATGAGGAGTCGATCTCGATGAGATTTGCGTGAAATAAATGCTGCGACCACTAGGCGGCGTCTTAGACGAAGTATGTAACACTAGAATTAGTAAGTAATTACCACGTTTCCTATTTATGCTAGCTTACGTAACAGTAGTGTGGCGCGGCGAAGTCCGCATGAATTCGAATTAACAGAGGTAATAACGTCTTGCTCGTGAACCACGATGTCCTCCCCCTCTGCAAATCCTGTTGACCACGTTGTCGAGGACGATGAAACAATGGCCTCCGTTCACGATGAAGAAGGGGAAGGCGACGCCACCATGGCTGATCACCAGGGCATCTCGGATGATAGCTCTGAGGAACCGGAGGAAGATGAGGACGAGGCGAGGAGAATTAGGGAAGGTTTCATCGTAGACGAAGACGAAGATGAGGAGGAAGACGATGATGAAGCAAGGGCTCGCCGAAGGAAACGACGTAAGAGGAGACACCGGAGACGTGGTGAGCATATGAATTAGGTTTACTAATAAAATGAATATTCTAAGATTTTTCTTAGAGGAGGAAGAAGCCTTGGAAGAGGATGACCTCGAGCTCTTGGAGGAAAATACAGGGACTTCATTTAGGAATCGACTGACACGTTTGCGACGCGGGCCAGAAGGTGGTTCCCCACCCGTTCCATCGAGCTCTAAACGCAAGCCAGTTGTGGAATCGTCAGAAGACGACTTAGATGATGAGGACATGCCGCAGGTGCAGGATATTCAGCGCATTTGGGACGATGAGCGCGCTGGAGGTGGACGTGAGGATGAGGAAGATATGGACGATTTTATCGACTATGAAGATGAAGATGAAGGTGCCGGTGCCATGGATGAACAGGAACGTGAAGAGCGACGAAGAGAGAGGAAAAAGCGAGAGAGGGAGAGACGGAGGGCTCTTGGTTCTCGTCCTGAGCTAGCAGGTATCGATGACCTGTAAGTCAACATCATTCTCTGGATTACGTCTTGACAGGGATGCAAATTCAGTGCATGGGACGAAATACATGGCGTGTTTGGCGACGGTCATGATTATGATTGGGCCTTGGCAGGTGACGATGAGATGGAGTTTGAGGAAGAGCGTCTCAAGCCGGAGATGAGATACCAAGACGTACGTATATTCTTCACCAACTACCTGGTAAAGTGCACCTACTCTCCTTTTACTAGGTATTCGAACCATCAGAGATAAGGGCACGCATGTTAACCGAGGACGACGATCTGATTCGAGCACAAGATATACCGGAGCGTATGCAATTGGCGACTTCGTCACTTTCTCAATCATCCACGCTATCTCTTCACCAGAATCTCACTGAAGCTGATTTGGACGATGCAGCAATGTGGGTCACCGTCCGACTATCCACTAGGAAGACAAGAGACTTCTTCAGTCCGGATGGCCCGTACAATATGTATCGCGAGCCTTTAGTCATGGCTGTGACGTATGCTCTTCGCTATCTCTTCGTCCAGGAGTTTGAGGTTCCCTATGTCTGGACTCACAAACGGGATTACATTTCTTATTTCAACCCTCAAGAAATGCGCACTCGAGTCCAGCTCATCAGCCTTCCTGAACTTTGGCGCATATACGCACTCGGCCAGAAATATCGATCTTTAGCTGAAAGGAGAAATACCTTGGCAGTGTCCTATACACGCCTGGGCGTCGAGGATGAATATTTCGAGCAGACAATTCGACCAAAAATCGATAGTGTGGAGGTCGTTACTGATGCGACCGAATGGTTGACCATGAAGTACAAGCTCAAGAAGCAGGATGCCTTTGACTTCCACTTCCATGACGACGAAGATCAAGTGGAAACAAGAAAGCGGAAGACTCCCAGTCGCATATCTGCGTATGAGATAGCCAAGAAAAGTATAGTTTCCAAACTTGCTGATGTACGCAACCGCCTTTCTGAGTTTATGCATACGCTCATCTTCTGCCAGGGCTTCGGAATCAAACCACATGACGTCGTTTATAACTTCGTTGCGCAGGAGAATGCGCACTTCGTCGATGATCAGGAGTTGAATCCCATTGCTTTCGCGGAGCAGTTTACGGACCTGGATGCCACCGTGCCACAAACTGCTGAAGACTTACTACGTCGTGCTCGGATGATTCTTGCAACCGAACTCGGCAAAGATCCACTGTTGCGTCAAGCGATGCGTGATCTCTTCAAGACGGATGCTCTCATCTCTGTATTGCCTACGGAGAGGGGATTGGCTAAAATTGATGACCACCATCCCTACTTTGTGAGTACCACCGCGTCTTGATCCAATCACATGTTCATCTTTCTCCGCAACAGAATTTCAAGTACCTTCATCACAAGAGTATCACGCAGATGATGGATACGCCTCAGTTCCTTCACATCCTTGCTGCAGAAGCTGAGCTTTTGGTCACCGTTTCAATGTTCCTTACCAACGATGCCAAGTCGAAATTCGAGCGTAGACTCAATGATGCATTCGCATCTGACAGCTATAGTGATACTGCTCGAGCTTGGAATGAAGAGCGATCCCGCGTTGTTCAAGAGGCCCTTGAACAGCACCTCGTACCTGTGGGCGTCAAGTGGGCACGGGAATGGCTTCGAGAGGAGGTAGAAGATACACTCGCAGCTCACTGCGGTAACGTTCTAAGAAAGGTATTTTTTCAATGTATTGCTACTGTGATTTGTTATTGACACATTCTCAGCGAGTTGATGTGGCTCCATATATCACTCCCGAAATGAAACCTGGTGACACTGCGTCTGTGCTTGCCGTGTCGTGGGGAAAGGGGGACCCTCAAAAGGATGCGATCACGCTGGTTTTCCTGGATGAGGCAGGAAGACTGCGGGAGCACATTAAAATTGACAATCTCGTCGATCAAGACTACCGTGACGAGTTCACCGATCTATTGAAGCGGAGACGTCCAGATGTCATCGTCGTGGGTGGTTTTAGCATGGCCACAACGAAGTTGGCATCAAGGGTTAAGGTAGTTGTCAACGGGGATACACCAAATGCGGAGCAAACAGGAAACGGTGCTGATGGTTGGGGAGCTGCAGAGCCCCGCAAGGAAGTTAATGAACAGGCATTTAACATTCCTGTGTTGTACGTCCGTGACGAAGTCGCTCGAATGTACCAACACAGTAGACGAGCCGCAGAAGAGTTCAGCGCACTGTCGCCCGTTGCCAAATATTGTGTTGGGCTCGCTCGTTATGCTCAGAGTCCATTAAACGAGTACGCCGCGCTTGGACAAGACATCAGTGCCATCACTTTTGAGGACGAAGATCAACACTTGGTAGGTGGTCACCACAGCCTTCAAAGCGGATCCTGATGTGTGTTAGATTCCCAAGGAGAAGTTGATGCTAGCTTTGGAGCGAACCTTGGTTGATGTCACGAACAAAGTTGGGGTTGATATCAACCGTGCTGTCAATGATTCCTACCATCAGCACTTATTACCCTTCGTCTGCGGACTCGGCCCTCGAAAAGCCCAGGTCTTAGTCAAAAAGATTGCTGCCATGGTCAGTCCAAACCATTTTCATATAAATTTTCACTTACAGTCATCAATAGGGAGGAAATCTGGTCAATCGTGATCAATTCATCAAGTCGTCATTGTTAACGACCAAAATTTTCCTCAATGCCGCTGGTTTCCTACGCATCTCCCGAGATCCTGAAGTCAAACTTGTCAAGAATCGTCATGCTGACGATGACGTCCAAGATCCCCTGGATGATACTCGCATACACCCCGAAGATTATGATTTGGCCCGCAAAATGGCAACTGATGCCCTGGAGTTAGATGAGGAAGATATTCATGATGAACATCCTTCTCACGTTGTGTCGCTCATTATGCAAGACTCTGACAACGAAAGGAAGTTGAACGAACTCAACCTCGACGAGTTTGCCGTCAGCATGTACGAGGCAAATGAAGATCGTAAACGTCACACATTGAACGTTATCCGGGAGGAGCTGCTGAAACCGTTCTCCGAGCAGAGGGCTCCTTTCCCCTCTTTAGAGCCATGGGATGTCCTTACCATGCTCAGCGGAGAGACTCCTCGAACTCTCCGCATGGGTCTCATCGTCTCGGTTCTCGTGGTTCGCATAGATCAAAAATTTGTCCTCGTTCGTTTGGACTCCGGTATTGAGGGCGTCATCAATATCGAATACGTTACCGAAGAGGGCAACATCGCTCCCAAGGACTCCATCGTCAAGAAAGGACAAACTATACAGGGCGTTATTGTTGAGGTCAAGTTGAATTTACCTGCAGACCAGTTCTTCGTTGATCTATCCGTTCGCCAATCCGATCTTAAACCAGGAGATACCCTTTTCCGACGAGTCAAACGGGATGACCATTGGAACGTTGCGCAGTTTGAACGAGATTCGGAGATGCAGGCTCGTAAAAAACGTGCTGAAATTGGCCGGACGAGGAGAGTAATCAAACATCCCAATTTCCACAACTTCAACGCCAGCCAAGCTGAGAACTACCTTGACAAGCAGCAGCGTGGCGATGTGGTAATTCGCCCGTCTTCTAAAGGCGTTGATCACCTCGCGGTCACTTGGAAGGTTGACGACAAGCTTTATCAGCACATTGGTACTTGGTTACATCTCCGCCTAGCGGCTTCGTTCTAATCTTGTCAACAGATGTTACTGAAATCAACACGGGACATGGGGGGGCGCTACTCGTCGTCGATGAAAAGCATCAATACGCTGATTTGGATGAGTTGATTGTTAATCATGTTCAGGCGACCGCTCGTAAAGTCGAGGAGCTGATGGCTCACGAGAAATTCAAGCACGGCTCTGAAGACGAACTTCGTAAGATGGAGGCCCTATACTTCGGACTATGGGATTAATTTTGATGTTCCAGATCTGTTTTTGAAGAATTTCGTTGCAGCCAACCCTGCGAAGAGCATATACGGCTTCACTTTGAACCGGAGAAAGCCTGGTCACTTTAACTTATGCTTCCTTGCTAACAAGAACTCCACTGTTCAGACATGGGTTGGTATCTTATCACTTGTGTACATCTCATCGCTAATTCGTATCACAGCCTGTCCGAGTTATGCCCGAATCCTATTGTCTATTCGAGGCTGCAGTAGCCGGTGTTCCTGAGCTTTGCGACGCTTTCAAAGTTAGGTGAGCTTGAATGGTTACTTCCAAGTTGTGCATCCACTGAATCTTGTTCAGGCATCTACATCAATCTCAAAATTTAGCTGGTTCTGCTGCTGCTGCCGCTGGAGGGAAAACACCATACGCTGGTGCCCGAACACCTGCCCGAACGCCCGCGCACCCTGGGCACATGTCTATTCGTCAAGCTGTTCGGACACCTAATCCTTACGGTGGCCAGACGCCTGCTCCTGGGATAGGGGGACCGGGCTTTGGACCAGGCGCTGCCAGCTCTAGCTTCAATATGCCGCCTCCTCAAGCATCCTTTGGTTATCAAACCCCCGCATATTCAGGTCCCCCACCTGGAATCCCACCAGGAATGAACCCTCAACGAGCTGCGATGATACAAAACACTAGTTGGGGTCAAGAATCGGGTTGGTCATGATGTGTCTTTCGTGGTGCTGTTTATTTTTGTACTCCTCGATAGTTTTTTAGGCCCATCTTGTAGTAGATGTAATATAGGGTCACCCTACTTAAGCTACCGCTGACCAAGCAACTGTGCTATATCGAAGCGTCGGAAAGTGAGTGATGGGTGCGAGGGACCTTTTACTAGAAGTTGAAAGAGAACAAGCATTCGTAAGGGTGAAAAGATCAAGAGCCAACACGCTGTACTACATTGTTAATTTCCTAAAAATTACCTGACGCTGACCTACATACAACGACCCGAGGCCCAAAACCGTGGACCTGCCATCATCCAACGCGAAAACAAATGAAGTGTCCTGGACGACAATATTTGAATTTTGTCACCGCATGCCTCATCATGGCTCGTGATCTCTGCCAAGGAAGGTGCTGCATCTACTAAGATTGAACATTACAATCACCGAGGACGGCAAGGTAGCAAGGCCTCGGCATTCGGCATTCAGAGTTCTCGCGTTCAAAATCAAAAGATGGATATCATTTATGTAAGTAGTACAATAAACACTCATTCAGGGAACATGAAAACTGTTAGCAATGCGTGCTTGGGTGTTTATGCATATGTTTGAAGGAACTATCCTTGTAGGTACAAACCCTTCGAATGAGCACCGCGCACCCCTTCCCACGTATCATCACCGAAGCTGATGCTAGTGCTAAACCGATTGGCACTTGTGAATGCCTCCAGTGAGCAAGTGCCGTATTTGCGGTCCTGCATGGTTTCTGCGCAAGACAACAAGGGATATATCGCTTCATTTAGTACGAGTCGAATCTGCGGGCCTTTGAAGCTTGATGGCAGTATCAGTTGTCAGATCGCAGCTCTAACGAAGGAACACTTACGACTTTTTGCAAGTGAACCTTTCCCAGATCATGTTGGTGGCAAAGGGAGTTTGGTATGATGTTCTGAACTTTCGAGACATGGGTGCCCAATGCGGGGATAGCGGGGGATAATCTCTACGAGGGAAAATATGAACAGGCAGTCGGATACTATGTGTACAGAAATGTACCTATTGAGTTCCATTGCAGCCATTGCAGCAAGTATGGTACTATCATGTCCAAATTCGAGATAAAGGGATTGGGATTCCTCACTGGCATTGGAGAACCTGACAACGACATTCATAAGAGATGTCTTGACTAGTGTTAGGACTCACCTCTCAATCAATTTGTTGACAAAGATGCTTCCAAAAACACGTCCAGAGTTGTCAGGTGCTTGGTACCCGACGCTCGCGTCCATGATGAGGTCCATTTCATACCTAAATTCGACATGGTGTATCAGTGTCGCACCGTCACAGAACTCAGGGTATCATACTCAAATGCTGCAAGTTCGTGTGGATAGAAAACATTGCACCACGGTGACTCATTCCCTGCGGCTAAGTCATATGCGCATGCATAAAAAGCACCATGCGTGTCATTATCATTTAAGCCAACACCGGGAAGGAGGTTATTCAAGCGATCAAGTGATAGGAGGCAAATATATATCGCTCCACTGCTCATGCACCTGTCACTCATATGTTATTGTCGAAAGTCTATAAGAAACCCGATCACTTGCCTTCGATGCAGAGTGTGTGTCGAGGCCAGGACACGAAGTCCAAGGAGTAATCCAAGAAACTGGATCGGGCATATCCTTGACTGTGAGCAACTTCTTGTCCTCAACTTCGCGACCAAAACGTCCTTGAGCAAAAAAGTACATGGAATCAATCACTCTCTCTGTGCTGCTAGATAATAGTGTGTCTGTAGTGAAGTTCGGATACTTCAATCCGAATCTAGAATACACGTCAGTGTAGTTCGGGAAAGATAATGAACGGAACAAAGCGTACTCCCCACCATGGTTGAAGAGCTGCTGTCGCCCAATGATAGTCAGGCTCTTTGCCTCGACGCGGAAATCATATCCCTGCTGGAGGAAACGGAGGTTCTCAGGCAGATGAGCACCCTGGATAGCTTTGTGACCATCCTCTAGCTTTTTGACAAGCGAATCAAGAAGACCCTGCTCTTCAGCGGTGGCAGCTCCACGCGAGCCGTGTCTGTGCATCTGCAGCTGCGTCAGATGTCCCCGCTGCGCGAGGAGAAACACAGCCATACAAGCATCACCCGATCGACACTACAGTCACCAGGCAGCTCTACCTCGACTGGAGAAGCGGGAGCTACACGGTACGGGGTCAAATTGCCAAGTTTCTTGGGAGGATCCTCATATTTGTATGAAGTGAATGTCAGAGACGCAAGCGGTAGCCAATTTAGAAGGTTCGGAATGTACATCGTTAGGGGTACGAAGGTGGAAAGAGAGCCTTTCAGTTCGATGCTGGCACTGAGTCCTATATGGCATGCTAGCCGCATACGCGAGGAGCTTCCATTCCATGCAAGTCTTGCACGGATGGGAGGCGAATTGAGTTCCCAAATCACTTGGCAGAGTGGTACTCGGTTGCCAGGAAATAAAGTTGCATTGTAGACTCACGACGCAAAACCCAAGGGAGGAGCTCACCTGCCAATATGCTATCAATATATCATGATGAGTCCTAGGCAGGCAGACCAAATAGAAGGGAATGTCAGTGTAAATCCAACCTTTTGTTGGACAACGAAGAGTCTTAATGGAGGGTGACTCATTGATTACAACGAGAGCCCCTCCAGTTGGTCTTTTATCATTATGAACTTGAAGGGCTTGCTAGTTGCAACGCTAAGTGCTTACTCGTCTTGACGTCTGGATATGTCATAACAGTACGCGGGCGTTGCGATATTCTGTTCTTCTGCTCTAAGTAGCGTTCAGCTGCGTGTAAACGTGGACAGGTCTAGGTCCATGGAAACGCGGCGCTACGTAAAGGAAGGAGACTCAATTCAATGGCTATCTTGGACCCCGGTCCCGGTCTTGGGATTTTTGGGGAACATCGTGGTCCAGTCAATACCGGTATACTTACAGCGGACCGGTCAGCTATTTATCCCACTGGTCCACATCCTGCTCTCATGATTTGTATCCTAATGCATGGGTTGATATACAAGATCTATCTGCACAACACGCTTTAGGTCACGGTGCCCAGGCTCCTTTCCTTAAGGCGGCAACGGGACGTCACGGAAGGCGCGTGTCCAAAATCTCCCAGGACAAGAGCAGAATCCAGGATCCTGGCGTGTTCGACTCGTGATGAACAAATAGGTGTGCATGAGTTCTGGCAGTCCCAATTTGCTTGAAAGGGTGCGAGGTGCCACTGCGAGCAATGCGGAAGCTGTATTGTATGGCGAGGGATATCGCAGATTGCAAATAGACTGAGCTAGATTATATACCTAGTTATACAAGAGGACTCTCATGATGGTGATGGGTCATTGAGTGTCAGTGCATGCGCTTTGAACGGTGGTTACTCGCCGACTCCATAGAATGACACAATCTCAAGGAATCACCAGACGAGTAAAAATTGCAACACGAGGATGGTAGGCTCGGCGAACTTTATGGCCGTCGGCCGAGATACAGGGTAGAAATTCACGCACCGCAACGTGCCCTCATGAGTATAGTTCAAACAGAATCATTGTAGTGTAAGGGAAAGACCATCTAGCATTTCATCAATTCAAAGGCCACAAGTCTTGTTCCAGGTCTCATCCTGGAACTGAATACCTGTGCTGTAATGGTTCGCTTTGATGAAAGTATCAAGGGAGCAAGTTCCGAGTGTAGTATCCATGCCTTTACCGCAAATAGACAACGGAAAGGTAGCATCGTTCAGGATAAGGCGGATTTGAGGTCCATCGAATCTGCAGGGAAATATAAGAACTTTCAAGTCATGGATTCACTATCATCCGGGGAACACTGACGATCTCGTGCACGTGAATCTTTCCCAAACCATATTCGCAGCGAAAGGTGTAAGTTCAGACGTTCGGAACTTCCGGTCGGGACGCAACTCATCGGGTGACAGAGGTGGGTCATCTCTGGAAAATTGACATGGTAGCTGAGTCCCTGCAGATGAGTAGGGTACTTACTTTGCTAGACCTAAAGCAGATAGAGCGAGCAAGATTGTGACATCATGCCCAAATTCAAGGTATAATGGGCTACTGTCCCCCGAAGAATTTGTGAAGCTGTGGACAATGAGAAACAATATTGTTGCCAGTATGGACACGCACATACCGCTCAATCAGCTTATTCACAAATACAGTCCCCACGAGAGGGGCCATGTTATCTGGTAACGTGTAAGCGCATGAAGCATCCATTAAGATGTCCCTCTCGTATCTTGATAAGAATTGTCATCAGAAAGCCACGCGCTTGATACAATCGATCTTACTCGAAATCAGCCAGTTCTTCAGGTTGAAAAACGTCACACCATGGAGAAATGCCACGAGCAGCCAAGTCATATGCGCAAGCAAACAAAGCCCCGTGAATATCGTTTTCACTGAATCCGACTCCAGGTAGGAGCTTATTTAAGCGATCAGTGATTGCAGGCAAATATTGTTTGCTCCACGTCAACGTCGCCTGCTGTCCAAAACTGTAGTCGAATTTAGGACAAGCTCGTCCTGGTGCGGGTGTGATCCATGAAACGGGATCATCTGTGTCGCTGACAGTTGAGATACGAACATCGGCATCAAGTCCGAAGAAACCCAGCGCAAACCAACGCGCAGACTCGACCACTCGTTCTGAATCACTAGACAGGATGTCGCCAGCTGTTAGGTATGGATACCTCAGTGCGAACCTTGTATTCGCTTAAACCAGTGCCTTCGCATGAACTTGAAACTGACTTACTCAACGCCATGGTCAAAGAGTTCCTTGCGTCCAAGTATAGTCAGATTATGGGGCGTCAGGTTGGAGCTATAGCCTGCTCTTAGAAACTCAAGTTCGCGAGATAGGTTTGCTTCCTGGACAACATCGGACGCGTTATCGAGTGTCTGAACCAAATAGTTTATGTGTTTGTGTTCGCCAATGGGACCACGAGAGCCGTGACGGTGCATCTACCTCGTGATCAGCCACGCCATTTCTATAAACTAGAAAATTACGACTCACAAGCATTACTTGGTCAACTGTACAGTCGCTAGGAAGTTGGGAATTAATGTCTGAAGCATGGTGGGCGCGATGGTACGGGGAAATGCTGCCAAGATGGTTCAGGACACTATGAGCAGCGTCCAAGTATTCCTGGACATAGGGCGTGAATGAAAGAAAGCCGAGTATAGCCTGAGTACGCATCCCGCGGAATATTATTCAAGTGAAGGTCGTGTCAAAGTCAACAAGTACATACAAGTCTAGTGACTACAAGCAAGCTTGTTTCCGAGTCAAACTTCAAACCAGTTCAAAATGTCCAAGGATATTGAACTAGAAGACTTGGCGAGCAAAAGACGAATAACGCACTCGAACGATGAAGCTAACACGGACCCCAAGTTGGTCGACGAAAACATTGTCAGCCAAGACGGGACAATAGGTCTTTGGGCTTGGACTTCAGCGGCCATGTAAAGCCATACTTGCCACCTGTTCGTGTTATTACATTGAAGCCACGACTTTATTGCAGCTTTATTGTGTTTTCTACAAGCTTGATATTATTCCCAAGGTTTCTGCTCTTCTTGGCAGAACCATCAGGAGGACGAAGTGTACTCTCGACCCTGGAATCCTTCCTTGCGGTTCAATTAGGCATTGTGATGGGCGCGGTCGCATTCACTCTCGTAGTAACGGTGAGAAGTTTCATTCGAGGTCGCAGCGTCCACTGACGGCCCGGGTATGTGTCAGATTCCAGATGCTTCGCCCACTGGCTTTCAACAGGATGCGAACGCTCATCCACTCCTCGTGCCGGTCACAATTCCCTCTGTTCTTCTGGCATTCCTTTCTTACAATAAAAGCGGTGTTGGCTCTCTCGGCACCTTCATCTTCCTAGGGTCAACTTTCGTGGGTTTGTTCGGATTTTGGGTGGTACGTATTCTCAAAGGTGCTATTAGTGAAGCATACGTACACTGATCCGGGGTCTCAAGCTTCTTTTTGCGGGGACATCTACAATCTCACAGAAGACTGGAGCTGATAAGCGCACCTCCGCATTCATGTTCGGAAACAAGAATGCGGCTTCTGTCCGCAAGAAGGAGTGGAGAAAGCAACAGCAGCAGACGAGGAACAACGCCTCTTAAGACGTCACGGTGACGTGCACCTCGCGAAAGACACGACCCTTGATTTAGACAGAACAGACCTGCAATATATTAATAGCCGTCCTGATCATGATCACAATCATATGTCTGTATTTAGTAGAGCACGACTGACATACGTGTCATACATGGTTCTTGGAAAACCAAAACTTCATTTGGTAATTCATCGTCCAGGGCTGCCGCCCATACCCATCATCTTGAACATATCCCCAAGGTTTGGCATACCACCTCCCATGCCAGGCAGCCCTCCCAGCCCTCCAAGGCCGCCGAGACCATTGTTCATCTGACCCATCATTCCTGAAGCGATGATCGACAGATTAGCACGAGCCAATCGATTGGAAAGGGTCTTTAACGTACTTTGCATCTCTTCCATGTCGAATTGGTCCCCTCCTTGACCCTGCATCATGGCTTTCATCATATCTTGCATGCCACCACCACTCCGTAGCTGACGTTGCATTTGTTGCAACATTCCCGGAGGCATTGCGCGCTAGAAGGGCAGGTTCAAAACACGCTACAATGTTCACATAGGTCACTCACCTGCATCGCTTGAATCTGTGCAGGGGTAGGCATGCCGTTGGCCCCACGTCCACGCCCCCCTGCCGCACTCTGCATCTTCTGCATCGCTTGTAACCTGTGCCTCTCGTTAAATCAAATTCCTTGAGTGAAGATCGGATCATATACCATCCATTCTTCCCACCAGCTTGCTTGGCCATATTGGCCATCATCCTGTACTGACAAAGCAACTCTTCAACTTCCCGCACACTCGTGCCGCTCCCTTTCGCCACTCGCGTGACTCGCCATGTGAGTCCCACTGGTTTACCGTCCTTCCCCATTTCCATAAATAACGAGCCATCCGAATCAAGCTCGACAGATGACATGCTGTCAGTGATATAGATCATGCGTTTCATTCGCATTGAACCTTCTTCGTCTGAACCTTGAAGTAACTCCTGAGGAAGGCCAGGTATCATCGAGGCGATTTTGCTGATTGGTCCCCTGGCGCAAAGTTGACAATTACGAAATGAACCTTAAGAATAACGTACATGTTCATCACGTTTTGTATTTGTTCTCTCCAGTCCCTTATGCTGAGCTTGCCTTCCTCGAGTTTTTTTGCCATCTCCTTTTGTTTGTCCGGATTTTGAGTGGCGAGATCTTGCATGTGCTCCATAAGGCCCTGCATGTCACCCAACCCAAGAAGCTTGGATATGAATGGCTGTGGCGAAAACCGATCGAGGTCGTATAGATGTTCGCCAACCCCAAGAAAAATAATTGGTGTCTTCGTTGCGGCTACACTGAGGCATGTCAGACGGGTCAGGAAACTCGTGCAGTTATTAATGGTGGTCGTACGCTGAGATGGCACCTCCACCCTTGGCGTGGCCGTCCATCTTGGTGACGATGATGGCACCAAAATCAGCGCTCTCCTTAAATGCCCGACTTTGTGCCTCGGCTGCCTGTCCTGGAGCCACCAGTTAGCAGTCGATATGACGAAGGATATAGTAGGATTACCTATACTAGCATCGAGGACCAGTACTGTCATGCTGGGCTTGACAGCTTCTCCGATTTGGACCATTTCTTGGAATAATTCAGATTCTTGCTTGTGACGACCGGATGTGTCTACGATTATTACTTCAAATCGTTCTTTCTTGAATTTTGCAACGCCTTGGGCTGCAATGGCGACTGGATCTGTTTCCGTGTATGAACCGAAGTAGGCTACTTTAGCCTTGGTTGCAGACTGTCTGGTCTGATCGAAAGCGCCCGCACGGAAAGTGTCCGCACAGACGATACATGATTTGAAGCCACGTTTCTGATAGTAGACAGCCAATTTTGTGCATGTGGTGGTCTTTCCGTTTCCCTAGAATTTAATGTGAATAGGTATGAGGATACCCTGCCGGTGGGACGAAGAGGTACTTACCTGAAGACCGACGGCCATGATAACATTCGGTTGACCTTTCTTTGGTTTGTATGGCTCGACTCCAGGATCAACTAGATGAACTAGCTCATCGAAAACAGCCTGAGTTACAAGCGGCATGAACACCCGTATAGATATTCGACAGGCGTGCAGACCTTCTGTATGACATTCTTCCGGCTGGGATCTTTGGACTTGTCTGAGCTATCCAGAGCTGCCTTGACCTTGGCCTTGACTTTCTGTCGTAGAGACGCGACCAGCTTAACGTTTACATCCGATTCGAGTAGTGCAGCTGTGATCTCCTTCAGTGTTGCGTCTAACACCTGTACGAGAGCCTGGTGAGTGAACAGATCATTGGAGCTGAAATAAACATGCCTTCTCGTCAACAACAGGTGCCCTGTTTAGTGACGACAAGGCGGCATTGAGTCGACGACCCAGGTCAGCGAGAACCATCTTAGTGGCAGATGTACCAGACAAGTACGATCGTGAAGTAATAACCGTGAGAACTTTGCTAGCTTAGACATGGCTCACAGCGACTCTGAAGGAGAGACTATTGATGACCTTGATTTCGAGACAAGGTCGACGGATGCCGATGCTGAGGAAGAGAACGATATTGACGAGGACTTGCTGGGCGCCCTGGACAATGGCGTTGATGAAGTAACAGAAGCAGACGAGGTATGTGCAGATCATCCATATGTGTATTACTAGTTAGTTCAATATGAATAGGACTCCCCTTCGGACGACTCGGAAGATGAGGATGAAGATGACGACGAGTCAGAGCCTCTTATTGAGGTCCATCTGGATGCAGCAATCTCTTCGCCCTCCGTCGCCGCCGTCCTTCGGGCTGATAAACAAGCGTCGATCTCACCCCAGCCACCAACCCCTGAACCGCCCAAAGGTACACTAAGCTCTGAACTCGTGTCATATCGCTTATGCTTGCGACCAAATACAGCGACACCTCGCGTTCGCCAGCGATCACCATCACCTGCAAGTGTTCGGAAGAAGACACTAGCGTTTCCATCACCTTACAGTGAACCATCTCCGCGAACCTTCACAGTGGAAGCAATATGTGCTATACCTCATCCAGTCCCTACACACGCACTTGCTGCGTCCTTCTGTATGACACACCTCCTCACCGGATCAGATGATGGATTCATTCGTGACTATGATGTGTTCGCCGCTGTAAACGGGAAGATTACATTAACAGCACCTCAAAGACACCACTGCAGTGTCGTAGAAGGAAACATGAAAGCTGGCCAGATACGATCGTGGTGGGAAAACCCTGATTTTGTTCCTCAAGCGGTGTATCCTCCCATGGGTGATTCTTCTCCATGTCCAGTCTACAGTCTGGCGATGCATTCAGATGCAATCTGGGCTCTAGGAGGAACTAATGTATGCATTTCAATCAGCACAAATGTACCATAGACACTTAAACAAGACCTTCTGCAGCGTGGTCACATCAATCTTTTTACAGTACGACACGAGCCGGGCCGTTTGGTTCACGTCCTGGCGAACGGACACCGAGGACCTATTTCAGCTCTTTCTATTGATCATGACGAGAAAGGATTTTTCAGTGCAGGATGGGATGGTGAAGCAACTGTGAGTCACCTTGTGACATCGCTGATCACTCAAATTGAGAATATCTAGCAATGGGATTTGAATACGGGGCAAGCAGTTAGAAAGTTTACTGCACATGGCGCACAGCTTGTTGCCATTGCTGTTCGACCTCTCAGTTCCCCACACTATTCTTCCGACCCTGCATCCTCCGCGGGGAGCTATGATTCCTACCAGAACTTATTATCACAACCAACTAGGGACAATGGTACTTCCATCGGTGTGAAGGCGGAGCCACCGGTCACTACCGCGGATGCCCAAGCCCAGCAATCATCAAATGGTTCTCTAGATCCTCTTTCAAATCACAAAATCCAAGATGCAGATGCTACATCTGATGCTTCTTTCGATCCCCTATTTGACGGTGAACCAGATGCGGATGGTGAATTTGACAACGAGAATTCAGCCCCAGATGAATTTGGAGCATTTCCTTCTCAGGATCCACAAGGGGATGGGTCCATTACAACCAATAAGCCGAGCTTGGCTGTCCCTGATGCACCTAACCTTAGCCAACAGCAGGCAGCGCGATCGCCTCAGCACTCCGTGGCACCTCCGAAGAACGCTCCACCTTTACTAGATGCCTCCAATAGTTCGACGTTCTCTCCTGATGTTCTGATGATCGCCGCGATCGATGGACAGATCATGCTTTGGGACAAGAGAGTTAATACACCAGGAACAGGTGTCGGACGACTCTGGATGAGTGAGAAGACTCCACCATGGTGTGTTTCTGTACGTATCTGCAATTCCTCACTGGCTACCCCATTCCTAAATTGGTTTCCCAGGCTTGTTGGTCCACCGACGGGTCACATATTTATGCTGGGCGCCGCAACGGAACGGTCGACGTTTGGGATGTCCGATCGCTCGGTCGTTCTGGTCCGTACTGCACACCGAGACTACTGAAGAGTCTTCGCAACCCACCGAGTTCGGGTGTTGTCTCTTGTGTTGTGCCGTTCCCTGATGGGCGCCACATCGCATGGTGAGTATACTCGTGACGTTGACAGGGATGAGAAGCTGATGCCCCGCGTGCCAGTGCATCGACAGATAATATCCGTTTGTGGAATGCGGCAGAGGCAGGTGAAGTCGATGGAAGCATGAAATCGAGGGGTGGGGTCCAATTCAAGATTATTCCGGGTCATCACGGGGGCTATGTTTCTCAGATGCGTACGTGCTATCCTTTTGAATACATATACGTGCCCTGTCAACTGACTATTCTAAAGTGGTAGATCCGGGTGCGCGTTTCCTTGTGAGTGCTAGCAGTAACCGTGGGTGGCATGGGGATTCCACTCGTACCGTATTTGTGCATGACATCAAGCCGATACGATAAAGTTCATAAATTTGACATCACATTCACATCCAAATTTACGACAGCTCGGCTCTGTGCAGGAACCTGAGCTGGCCCCGTCGAATAGGATTTGGATTGCTCTATTTCAAATGCCCATTCAAGTCCCGCGGTATAGCCGCAAACCCTTTCGCGAGAATCAGTTTGTCACATCGTTGTCCACACATGGATGGACCATCTATGTGCCATCTCGTTATCCTATTCAACTGGCATATAAGACTTGGGAATACACCTTTACCAACACTATGTCACTTTTTTGAATCCAATCCACCAACACTCGCACATGCGTCTCAATTACCCTGTCATCTTCCCTCTCAACCAAATCGCCTATGTTGGCGAGGATGATTCTCAGTTCTTTTGTCAAATCCATGGCAGGAGATTCAATGCCCTCAGCTCTACGTATATGCTACCAGCCGACGAGGAAGAAGTTAGGGTCAGAATGTTTTTCCTCAGCAACGTGGCACCTTTGTGATTCCTATTTCAGCGATCAGAACTTCAACATAAAATGATTCAATTTCTTTTCAACGGAAAAAACTACGTTGGTCCCGTCGTTGATGCACTGAAACCAAAGGAAGGGCAGGAGCGTTGTCGTGTCCTTGATTTGGGTACGGGGGGCGGTTTCTGGTAAGCAATTCTGGAATTCTATCGTGGGTATATATAACCGCCCTTACAGGGCTATCGACTTGGCAGACGAGTTTCCTTCAGTTGAGGTGATAGGCGTCGATCTTGCGCCCGTTCAACCACGGTAAATTTTTTTCCTTCTTGCCACACTAAAGCTGAACGTTGATCATATACATAATCCAGTGAAGTACCTGCGAACTGCACGTAAGCTCATTTATCTCCACTTATACTTAGTCATTAATCTTCGAATTAGGTTTGAGCTCTGCGATCTGGACCAATGGTATTTACCGTACCCGAGCGAACACTTTGATGTTATCCACGCGAGATTCATGCATACAGGAGTAAGGCATCATTTCTACCGCTAAGCTGGTCCGCCCTGAATTACAAATCACCACAGATAGAGAATTATTCTCGGTTTCTGCATGAAATCGCACGGATGCTCCGTCCAGGAGGGCTCGTCATACTGATAGAGCCCGACACCGAACCCATCGCGGATGAGAAAACGGCATCACATTTTACCCGCTCTGGACAGCCGTCCGGGATGCGTGGCTGGTTCGCACTGTGGGAGTCGTACAGGAAGTGCCTGCGTGATAAAGGCGTCGACGTCGGTGTTCCTGTCGAGCTCTCGAACCTCGTTGCATCGACTGGGGAGTTTGAGAGGATTGTCTCGCAGGAGGGAAATATTCCGATAGGGTTCTGGCCAAAGGGTATCGATTGTCGCATAACGACAGCCTTTCCGAGCTTATCATTCTGTTCTAGATCCCGTCGCGCTCAGTATTGGCCAGCTGGCATGGATGAACTATGACATCATGCTTCCTGCGATGAAGCCTCTTTTCTTGTCTACTGGGATGCGAGACTGGGAGGCAAAGAAACTGATTGAAGAAGCCCATCAGGATCTTTATTATCCGCTCGTCCGAGCTTCCTCGCGCCTCCACATTGTGCACGCAGTCAAGAAATGACTGATTTCCATCCTATGCTACTCGCTTTTTGGGGACACTCGTTGTAAAAGTACCATACCCCCGTCATGTACACTACGCTCCCATGTTAATGATCGACACAAGAATTATGTTGCAGTATTCAGCAGACGTCACACAGCAAGAGAGACAAGCACTTGTATCATCTCTGTTCCTTAAAGTACATAAAGGAACGACCACCACCTATACCATGACGTAGAGAAAAAGCGATGACGAAGAGGCAGCAGTCGCAGATGATAAACATGCCGCACAGCAAGTAAGCGAAACGAAAGGACGAGCCGACAATCTGCTCTAGAAAACAATATCTTCACACATCCAAACAGCCGAAGCGACACCTCACCCTCCCCGAGTCCTCAAGCCACTTCGCCGTCCTTGGAGAAGTCTTCGAGCACAGCAAGAGCCTCATTGACCTTAGCGGTCATAGCATCGGGGGAGTCAAGGAGGTGAATGAGCTCTGCATTGTCCATCTCGAGCAGCATGCCAGTGATCTTGCCAGCAAGGTCGGGTTGAGCACTAAGAGCAGTGGTGTTAGTGACAATGTGCAATCGAACCAATTCCAACTTACGAAACAATATTCATGTAAATAATCTCGCCCAACATCTGCTTTTGCTCCATAGGAGATGCGTTGGCAAGGGCAGCAGGTGCGAGGCTGGCAGCCTCCGGTTGAGGCGCACCCGCAGGGGTAGGAGCAACTGGAGCAGGTGCGAAACCAGCATTACGAGTCTGAGGGTTGAGTTTGTACTGCTGCTGGTTGCGAACACCAGGAGCAGGAGCACCAGCAGGGGGACGACTAGTAGGCGCACCGCCCTGAGGAGGAACTGGACGAGGAGCGGTCCCGTTGGCTGGAGGACCGTTGACTCGCGGCATAGGAACATTGGGATTCGGGGGGGACGAGCCAGGGCCACGGGAAACGGGAGGGCGAGGGCCACCACGGGGGTAACCAGGCATGCCATACTGAGGAGGAGCACCATAAGGAGACATGGGGGCCTGGGCGTTGCTAGGAGGGTAACGAGGACGAGGGGGGATCATGCCAGGCTGGCCATAGGGCATCATGCCGCGACCCTGAGGAGGGAAACCAGGCCCAGGGTAGTACATGGGACTACCGCTCATATAGTTGGGAGGCGGCATACCAGCAACCGCAGCCTGTTGCAGGCGGATCTGGTTCCGCTGAGCAATCTGGCTTTCCAACTGCTGCCTGCGAACTTCGCGGCGCTGAGCGAGAGAGACGTATAATGGCTTTGAACCAATCATCTTGTTGTTCATCTCTGCAACCGCCTTGCTAGCCTCTTCGGGAGAGGAAAAGCACACAAATCCAAAGCCCTTCGAGGACCCCTTCTCGTCGTGCATGACCTTGCAGCTAGTGATAGCGCCGAAAGGTTCGAACTCGGCACGAAGTTTTTCATCATCAACGTCATCCTCCAAGTTTTTGACATAAAGGTTGACACCCGCATATTTGCTGAGCTTCTCCATCTTGGCCTGCTCGTACGACCTGCGCAACTCCTCCTCACGCTCAGCCTTCTTCTGGGCGCGGGAGACGAAGAGCTTTTTGCCGTTGATCTCAGTGTCATGTAGGCCGTCCACAGCCCTCTGGGCCTCATCGTGGGAGGCATAGTTAACAAAGCCAAAGCCCTTGCTCTTGCCCTCTTCATCCACCTGGATGATGGCGGAGGTCACATCTCCATACTTGTTGAAGAGCGCCTCGAACTCCTCCTGTGTGACCTCGACATCCAGGTTCTTCACATACAGATTGGTGAACTGCGCCTTCATTTCGTCGAGTTTGGATTGCCGTTCCTGTACAAATAGAGTTGATATGAGTATATGACCACACATGGTAATAGTAATCTATACAAACCTTGCGAGAAATGTGGTGACCGACGTACACCTTCTTGTCATTCAGCAACATGCCATTGACATGTCTGATGGCAGCATCGGCGAACTCGGCAGTTTCATAATGGACGAAACCATAGCCCTTCGAACGACCCTGCTCATCCGTGGCGACCTTGCACGACAAGACTTCACCAAAGGCAGCAAAGGTATCGTGGAGAGCCTAAAATGACACGTAAGATTTCTGACGAAGTGACACCGGCACCATAACACTTACTTTGTTATCGATACTCTCGTCAAGGTTCTTGATGAAGATGTTGCCTTGACCAGTTTTGCGCAAAGCAGGATCACGCTGGGACCACATGATGCGGCTTCAATAGGATTGTGATTAATAGTTCCTTGACCTAGTCGGGTGCTAGTGATCACTTACCATGCGCGGTTCTTGATAAGCGAGTAGTTGAGCTGCTCAAGAGCACGCTCACCTGATGAGATTAGATAGAGAATTCAGCATAGAATCGATGAGTTAGAATATCGACGTACCATCGGCGGTGTTGAGGTAGTTGACGTACGCGTATCCGAGGGAACGACGAGTGACGGCGTCGCGGCAAACACGGATGCTGCCACGTGGTATGACGCTTCAGAAGATGTTATGGCGGAAGGTTGCTACAACGCGTACCTTGCAACAGGACCGAGCATATTAAAGATCTCGAACAACATGGCTTCAGTAACGGTAGGGTCAAGCTCGCCAACGTAAAGGGAGGCAGAAGCCGAAGAGGTGACCGTCGGCTGTGTTGCGGGAGGGTTGTAAGAGGGAGTAGGGGCGGGAACAGCAGGAGCAGCCTCGGGCTGGACCAAAGGTGCGGTCTCGGGAACGGAAGAGGAAGACATATTTAGTTTTCTAGGTTTTGTGGGTCGTTACTGCTTTGATGACTTTTTCTGCGACTGGGCGAAAAGAAGATGTAGATGAGATGAAAAAAGATGAAACGATTGTGATAAGGAGAGACAACATACACAGGAGGTAACAAGGTAACCGCTTTTTTTTCTGTCTTTTTTATAAAATTTTTATGGCTTTTGGGCTATGAAAATGAGAGCAATCATTAGCGCTTGTAACGGCGGCGGGCAAGGATGGAATGGCTGGACTGACCAAGGTGGTGGTTGTAGAAAACAAGTGTGCCAAAGCGTTTTTGGATCAATAATCATTTTTCAAACTCAGCTTATTTACAGCCTCAAGGTGGATCTAAGGCCCCAAGGCGCAAGGGTTGTAGAGTTTTGTTTCAGTCATTGTGTGCGCAGGTCGTACAAGGATTCATTATGGAGAGAAAGGTCCATACATGGAGCATTCGCCAAACGACAAACTAAGTACAGTTCGAGAAGTAAGCACTACGATCAGCCTCGCGTAAAATATGCCTTCGCCCCATGAGAAGCCAACTCGGCTTTCGCCTGCAGGGTTGCGTCAGTATGTACCCTAAACCTCGTGATCAGAAAAATAAGTCACCTTGTCCATGCTGTGACCAGCAGCTGTATGGTGGTTCCATATCTATAGGTGTTCTGGTTATGCAACTGCTGCGTAGACGGTGCACGGAACCTCGCACCTGACGGTAATAGAAAGCACTCCCTAGTCCTTGCACCGTCCAGCCGACCGTAGCGATCGTGCAGAAAACGCCAGCGACCCAGTGGCCTTGCGCATACATTTGAATAGTCTGAATAAGCCCTCCAGACCCTGTACTGGGAATCCCGATGATCCTGCGAGGAATGAAAACACATTTAAGCTAAAGTCGTGATTTGCGAGGCGGACACGCACATGTAGACACTGAAGAGAAGATGGAAGCCACCGAAGAAGAAATAGAAGTCTGTAGAAAATGAAATACCGCTTAGCATTACTCAAGAAGGTCGAAGTTAATTCGACGGACAATAGTAGAGTGCTTGCTCCTGCACGACATGCCAATTCAAGATGATTCTTGCAGGATGCTGAGATGACACTGACCTTCATATAACCATTGTAGATGGGCCTGATGGAGTGTAAACTTCTGCAAGGGTCGTAGCATACGTCACTAACCTATACCACAACAAGAAGGATAGAGGCGCAATAATGAATACGTATCTAATTTTCATTGAGCAAGGAAGAGAAGACGCAGGGCATGGATGCTCACCCTATACTGGCACCGAGGTCTTTTCCGCCGTCGCTTGAACCAGCGACTAAAAGAAATATACAAGCCACCATGTTGATGATCAGAGTTCCCAAAAGGACAAGCCATAGCTGGTACAAGCGAGTGATCAACGGCCTTGAAGCGTCTGGAATTTCTTCGGAGATCGCATGATAAATGAGGGGGTAAACTGGTATGGAAGGTTAGAGTGTTCGTAGTGACGCAATTCGCAGTATGGTGCATACATGGGGGCCAATTGTTGCGTCCATGGGTACGAATATGCTCCGCTCTCTGATTTAGTTCGCGCTCACGTCTTTCTAAGTTTTGTTCTCGTCTGCTGAGTTCCTCAAAACGGGAGTCATCGTGCGCAAGTTGCTTTGGTGTTGGGTCGTCAAAGGGATTGGTATCGAGTGAATGACTTGAGGCGAAAGGGTTTTGAAAGGGTTCACCTTGAACGAAAGAAAAATGAATAACAGGGGAGAAGATGTAGAATCAACGCACTCATGACGTGTAAATTGGTTTGTTATAGCTATTAGAACAAGCGTTGACTGCAAACTGCGGTTCAACAATGTCTGTAACAGCGAGCGAGTAACTGTCACCCGGAAGCTGCCGGAGTGATAACCCCTGATAACATCTGATAACCCCCCTGCGGCGATCTGATTCGTGGGCCCTTCGGCGGCCAACCATGCGCAGCCCATGATGTGATGCGGCGGCATACTTGATCCTTTTTTTTCATTCGATCCGTTTACATTCCTTAAACGATGACATCTCAACACTTCATCTTACATCAAGCTGCCAGGATCCCGTTCGAGATCTGGCAATACAGTGCCAGTTACTGATACCCCTTCCCCTTGTCTCGCAAAGAACAATTGACAATCAAAAGTAGATACAATCCATTGTTCAAACGTTCACGGTCCAACGTTCCCAACGTGGCGTGTGAAATTGATTTGAGGATAAAGGTTACATGCTTGATTCGGAATCGGGTATAATCACCGCTTCCCTCGAGTCCCTCTTTTTTTTCTTTACTCCCTTCAATTACCGTCAGACAGACGTGTTCCTTGCTTGTTTCATAAGGTCAGCTGCTCATCGCAACCGACTCACGCTTTTTATGCATGCTAACAGCCTTTTTGCACCATAAATAGTTGAGCTTTTGAGACTTTGAGTCCCGTCACTCGTTCAGCGATCACCCTCTCTCCTCCCCACTTTCACTCTTCTTCACCTTCGCTCTCATTCTTTATTCGACCCCTAGATCATAATGCTCACCATGATCTCTACATTCGCTACCCTCTTTGTGGCACTCATCGCTGTCTCTGCACGTGTCGTTCCTCGCGCGACTGCTCCAGCAGGCTGGGACACTGCTGACCTTGAGGTTTGCATGCTCATCATTCCAGACTTCAGTCTTCTAATTCTTGTAATAGCCCTATGACACCTACCACTGCAGGTATCTTGCATTACAGTGCCAGAACCAGCACGGCTCCAGCTTCTTTGATCAATGCTGCCACCCCCTCTCGGTATGTGTTTACATTCCATGTTGTCGATCTTTTTGATCAGTCAATCTAGGCCACCGCGAGCGTCGATTCCCTCCCCGCTCAATGCCAGATGCCCGCTGGTGTCACGTGCAGCAATGGCGAACCCGTATCGACTGGTGGGAGTGACGATGGTGACTGTGATGATGAGCCCTCATCGACCCCAACAGCTTCTACTCCCACGCCCACCACAAGCAGCCCCGCAACTCCTACTCCTGAACCCGCAACTCCCACTCCGGAGCCCGCTACAACCAGCGCCCCCGTCAACGTTGCGCCTTCTCCTACGACACCCAAGACTTCCTCAACTTCCCAGCAGGCAACACCAACTGCCTCCAGCGACAGCGGACTTAACCTTGGTGGATTGTAAGCATATCGCTTTTTTATTTTTTTGATGTCGCAAAGATGCTCAATTTTGTATTATAGTGCAACCTTCTTCTACCAGGATGGCAATGCAGGCGCATGTGGAACCGTTCACTCTGATAATGACTATATCTGCGCCATAGATCAAGCCCGTTATGGCGACTCAGGCAATGCTTCGCCTCTTTGTGGCCAGCAAGTTAAGATCACCAACACGGATAATGGCAATACCGTTACTGTAACTGTTGCTGATGACTGCCCGACTTGCGATAACTCTAACTCCATTGATCTTTCGGTTGCTGCCTTTGAGGCTCTTGGCTCTCTCTCTGAGGGTCTCCTTCCTAGTATGTCTTCCATCATTACCTACTGATGTTCCTGCCTGACCTGACCCTTAATAGTTCAGTGGCAGTTCGTGAATTAATCACCCCCTTGCTACTATGTGCCACTTTCATTCTTTCAATGTCGCATTGATGCGCAATTGGTTTTGACGGCTGGTCTCCGTTGGAGAGCGGTAACTTACCTTGGCGTCCATGAGACTAACGACCCTGGTGGCTCTTGATCTTCACCCCGCCCACGCAATACCCATTCACTCCACTGGCAACACCCTCCTTCATTGTTCATTCATTTTCATGTGCAGGTTTTGTAATTCGCTATCACATACGCAAGGAATCACTCTTCTTATCGGGTTTTTATCACACACAGGGCATGCAGTACTGTTCCATACATTTTTGATAGCTAGTTCTACATAATGTGGTGGATGCTCCATGTCATACTTATTTACATAGACAACGCAGCGCGCAAATAAACATGGATATGGAATGATATGATCTCTAGCATGACGCCCATGTGGCAGGAACCGAGTGTCAATATTGTAGGTTGGCGAGTGGCAAAATTCGATCCGAGTCTGCATATCCATATCCATATGGAACCACGGATCATCATGGCTGTGGAACCGCTTCGCCAAGCTGGCCTCACCGGGTCGGGCACTCGGTCACGGACACCGTATCGCGCGATATCGCGTTAACCGGCCTCGCTGATGCCGCTTCGACGCGTACGCTCTTCAGACACGATCAATGAACCAGTGCTAAAATTTACAAGATTGTAACGTGTACTCACAGTCGAATGTTATCTTAATGATTGACAAAATATTATAAATATCTACTTCCGCGGAAACTAGTAGTTCGCGTCCGAAGAATGTGTGAAAATAACTAAATAAATAAATGCTAACTTAAAGTCATTACGGTATAACTACAGGGCCCACCTGGCCTGAGGGTTGGTTTTTGATAGTGAGCAACTACTCAGTCTTGCACCAGTCTCATCCAGATGTCAGCCGTTGCTCAGAAGATTCTCGTTGTGGGCGGCAATGGTTTTGTTGGTGAGCCTCTAATGCTTCAAGTGGTTCCACGCCACTTATGACTGCCAGGCTCCGCGGTGTGCAGGGCTGCTCTTTCCCGTGGAATAGAGGTCACAAGCATAAGGTAAGTAACTACCTCATGCTCTTCGACGTCGCTATATCAGGTGTCCGGCAGCTCTTCTGGGAAGCCTTACAAAACTCCGAAAGGCCATACTCCAGCATGGGTGGAAAGAGTACGTTCCTCGTGCCTCCTCAACCAGATCACTCCGCTCAAACTCCAACAGGTAGAATGGCGGAAAGCAGACGCCCTGAATCCAGCCACATATGCGGACATTCTGCCAGGTGTTAATGCAGTCGTTCACACTATCGGCACCCTTCTAGACAATACGCATTACAAGCAGAAGTTGGCGGAAGGGGATGTAATGGGCATGCTCAAATCCATTGCAGGTCGAGGCACTTCAGCAGGTGATCAGCCGAGCGCCTACGAGACGCTTAACTATGAAACGGGTGCGTGATCATATGTACGCTTCAACGCCGCGCGGTGTTCATGTGTCGTGTTAGCTGTGCGCATGTGTGAAGCATTCGTCGCGAGCAAGCCCGTCCCTGGAATTACACATGTTCGCCCCTTCATCTACGTCTCTGCGGAGGATATCAACAGGCCTGTCGTATCCGTACGGTACATTGAAACGAAACGGGACGCCGAGAAGAAAATTGAAGAAATCCTCCGTGGCCACCCGCAATACAGGGGAGTGTATGTCCGCCCAAGTAAGTGTATATCATCTATAAGTAGATCAACGAAGATTGAACCATACTAGGCATGATATACCACCCACACCTCCGGCCAATGACCAACATTCCGGCAACAATATTCGACTTATCGGCACGGATTCATGATGCAGTGCCATCGTATGTCCCGATGCCCTCTCCGGCTCTGCGGTGGATAGGCACGTCTGTTGCTCCCAATGCCACAGACAAAACACCATCTGCTTTGGTTTCGATGGCGAACTTGTTCTCTATACCGCCAATCCATGTCGATCACTTGGGTGAAGCTATTGTTCTCACTTTGGATCCAGCTAAGGATATACACGGTGTCGTGGGCGTCCGCGATATGCGCGAGCTAATTGGTTTATCTCAAGGTGGAGCAGAGACGTCCACCGAAAGCACGTAGGATATAATATGCATAAACTTGCATGGTTTGTGCTGAATGTGAATATAACCAGTTTGTGATGAAGACCATGCATCATTCTACATCCCTTACGTACATGCAAGTCTTTTTGCTAATTATATGCCAGGAGTGTTTGTTGGGGAATATCCTTTTTCGTTGTATCACATGAGATTCATTGTACATGTAACATGGCTAGACTCGGTAATTTGCTTTTAGGATCTTATGATTGGGAATTTGGCGAGACCGTTCTGTTCATCAACCATCACCCACGTTTCCCCACCTTCTCATCGTCGCCGGTGGGGGCCCCTTTCTGGTGAAGAGAAAAAGAGCACAACTTGTTCGTGTCCCGGCAGAGACCTTAGGAGCAGACGCTTATCTATATCCCCAACGAAAGAAGAATTTATTATCAAGCAATATCGGACGACATTTCATATACTCCATTTCAAGCCATCATTCGATACAATTTAACGGAATATATACCTACCACGAGCTGACCCGGTGTCCTTCCCCTTCCACCTTTCCGACATTCGTTCGTAATGACTCCTCTATTTACTCGCGCACCTTCAATACGAATCGCCCCCATTCCAACGACGCGCTCTATCTCCCACTCCGCGTCGTCATCAAAGGCACTGCCGTTTGGCCTCAACAACCTGCGCTCAGCGGAACAAAATGACGGCAAGGTCTTGCGTATGTTGATGTTCGGCAAACCCGGTGCTGGCAAGGGCACTCTCTCGGCACGCCTCGTCAAGAAGTATGACATACTTTCCCTCTCCACTGGCGACCTTCTGCGCCAGCACATTGCAGAGAGGTGAGGTCACTGCATTGCAGTGCTACGGTGCTAACCCGTTCCTCTCGTGGAAATAGAACGGAGGTTGGCAGACAGGCGGAGGAGATTGTTGCTCAGGGGAACCTACTTCCTGATGACGTCGTGCTGAAAGTAGTTACAAGCAAACTTGAAGGACTCCACAACAAGGTTAGCTTGTCATGATTTCCCCTCCACTCTACACGGTTGCCTAACTCTGTGTTGCCAGCATTGGATCTTAGATGGCTTTCCGCGCACTTTAGGTCAAGGCAAAATGCTTGATACCCATCTCCAGTTCGTATTCCTGATGTACTTTCCTAAAGCGTACTGACTGGGACCCCAGGAATCAGAATTCGCCACTAAGTCTTGTAGTCAACTTGGATGTTGCGGACGGAGTAATCCTGAGCCGGATATCTGACCGCTGGGTTCATCTTCCGTCTGGCCGCGTGTACAACATGTCATATAACCGACCCAAAGTGGATGGCTTTGACGATGAGACAGGCGAACCCTTGACGAAGCGGCCTGACGATAATCCAGTACGTTGATCTAATGGTATGCATAACACATTCTGACCCACGAGTCATTAGGAGATCTTCTCTCGGCGTCTCAAGCAGTTTTACGATTCCACGTCCCCTCTGCTCGCATACTACGCCTCGCCCGCTAACAAATCCGCACGACTTGTCACCTTACAAGGCGAGACGTCGGATCAGATTTGGCCTCAGCTAGATGCCGCTGTACGGCGAAACTTCCCCGGAATCCGTGAACGCGCTGTTAGCATGGCCAAGTGGCGGTATAGTCTCAGCGATCCATTTGCACTGGAGCAAGAAAAGCGGGCCATGAAGCGCCGTGCTGCGGCGGGCAGTGATGCTTTAAGCTAACAGTGTGTGCATGACCCCCGGTGCTTCGCAGTTGTTGCTTGTTCTTTCCCCGCTTTTCCAAAATGCGTTGCATGTTTTTTGTGTTGGCCACTGTTGGGCGTTTCGATGATCAATGATACTATGTTTTAAATTTTCATCACTTGTATTTTTTTTACCCTGTACCAACAGAATAGTCAAAAATGTGTATGGAACTGAATCTGCCTTAACTCCCCCCGAGTTTTGATGTGCCCACTCTTGTGCGCAGCTTAAGTACCTGTCGAGATGGTCGCCGTGCATTATTTGTTTCTTGATATATTGTAATGATACTTGCACCGAGGCAACATACTTTGCTGAGTGCGGTGTTGCGTCTTCCAGCGTGACACTATGTAGGATAGAAAGTATAGACCTATAACATATTAGTCAGACCTAGGCCTCGTACCTCAGGCCACCACAAGCATGTCCCCCCGCATGTCCCTTGCTCATCTTTCTGGGTGTAGACGTCTTCTACACACCTCCAGGCCATCGTTCAATTTCATCGGACTTCCCGACCCTACCTCCAACCTCCGACCCATCATATACACATCTTCTTCCGACCTCTCTGAGCCTATCCTCCCGCACCCATACTCCCTCAAAGAATTTTCAGATGACACCGTAGATCATGAGCTACAATGGAACCTCCATCGAGAACGGCTTGACGCGTTCAATCATGCATATTGGGCAGAAGTAAGTCCTTGTCGTTCAACGTTGTTGTGGACTACCGATTCCAATAAACCTCTACTAGAGTAACACCCGCTTCGAAGCTGCCAAATCCTCAGTTCTCTCCGCCCTCCCACCCAATGCACCCACCGAAGCACACGAACACGCATTATCTGAGTTCTACAAAAAGTGGGTCATTCAAGAGCGAGCGCGCCAGGTCGAGTATGATGTAGAGCTCCGGAAGCGGACGTTTGAGGATCTCTCACTCGCAGCTAAAGTCGAATTTCAGAGAGCAAAAAAGAGGCTCGGGAACTGGCGATTTCTATAATTTGTGTAGTTTGCAGGACTATCGACGATATCACACTATTCCTGTCTTGCGTACCCTAGGTCCAGCATCACCATCTCTCTGACACGGTGATATACGTCTCCCAAACTGAGTCCTTCAACCCGCGAACTTTCAGCTCTATAATCCCTCGCGAGGTCACCCACCATATCCTCCTGTATGCCTGGAAAACGCGACTTGATTTCCGGTATCAGAGGTACTGGCAAGCACTCATTCGGGTCGAGGTCGACACCAGGCAGTTGAGATAGTTGGGGTGAGGGGAGGATGATGCTGAGCGTCATGTAAAGTGCAGTTGCGCGGAAGCGGGAGGTCAGTTGGGCGTCGGTAATGTTGGCAGTTTCGCGGATGGAGTCCCAGCTGAGGTGACTGCTATAAGCGGGGTAAAGGGATTACGAACATTGGAACGTACTCGTCTTTGTTATATATCCTACACCATACTCTTCTGAATGATGATATTCTCCTCGCGTCTGGGATGTCCTTGTGCACAATAGTCCTCAATAACATGAACAACCAGTCATGAGACTGTGACCTACCTCAGTATGAGCGAGAAGGTGTAGTGCAGTAGCAAAGTTCTCCACACCCTCGTCATCTTTTAAGGTCAGTACGTCCACTGCATCTTCCACGCTGAGTACCTTGCCCTGGAGTACCTGTCTCACAAGAATCTTCAATATCTGCCCACAACCATCATTAGCATCACGTCAAAGTAAACGGAGGGTGACAAGAGAGAATTCACGCACACCAAGCAGCCCCTTCCTCCCCTCTTCCTTCAGTCTTGTCGCTTTCGCCCTGATTACCGCATCCACTTGCCCGTCTAAGCTCTGTTTTTGCTTACCCCGCAGGCTGCTGAAAGTCTCTTGGAACTCCTCAAGTAATTTCTCCTGCACCGATATGAAATCCAGGCTATCATGGAATGCTGGACCCCGTTTAGTCGAGCACTCTAGTGTCAAAGAAGAAACCTAATCAACGTACCATCCAAGGCAGCCTCATCCACCTCCCCGCTCTCTTGCACCTGCGCCAAATGTGCAAGCTTGCCCACACTAAGCATAAACTAGGACCCGCTGATCAATACCCATTCTCCAATGTAAGCGAAACAGAAAAGACACTCACATGCTTAACGCCCACATCCCCTGCGCCCTTCGCCTCTCTCAGTAGCCTAGCACCTGCGACACTCCACCGTGCTTGCCCCAAATCCCTCAACCACGCCACCACATCGCATTTCCCCCCTTGTTCCTCCTCCTCTACCCAGTACTCATCCATATACTTCCCCCACTCGTCACTCCCGCTCTCTTCCAGTGCAAATACCACTCTCGCTTCCCCATGCACCAAGCACCACCGCACCACCTCTTTCGCAAACGCTCCCCCGAAGCGATCAACATACTCGGCAATCGTGCGCGCATGTGGATTGGAGGTGGGGGGGTAGACGGTGTCTTGGTGCAGGAGCGTAGCGAGAGAGCGGAAGTCAGCATGGGATATGGCCAGCGTGAGTGCATGCGGAAGGTGTGACGTGAGGCCTGCGAATCCATGGGGGGTCAGAGAAGGGAGAGTAGGAAGAGAGGCGAAGCATACGGAGAGTTTCGAGTATCTCGGGGCGGAGTTGGTCAAAGCGTTCTTTGAGCTCTATGTGATCCCTCTCGGAACCAGGTTCATCCGCTGCTATGGGGCTGCGTCCATTGATCAGCGTCTTCTCTCATAGGTTAACATCAGACAAACAACTTGCCTGCCCAGCCAATCCAATCTCTCTTGCACGCACGCAAAAAACATCGTCGCAAGCTCTGGAAGGAGCTCTTTTGATGCGCTTTTAGTGTTCGCTTTGCTCGGGTCGAGAGCGAACCTATAGTAAACGGGTTTGTGATACATGTCATAAATGGTTTTTTTTCAATCGACGCACCTCGTTGCCGTATCTACGAGCTTTAACACCCCATCGATTACGCTCGAGCGGCTCGTCCACGGCTTGATCATAGGCAAATTAACGCCATACACAGCAAGATTATACGCCCTATATGAGAGGGCCGCTTGCAGAATCGTCTAACACCACGCACACATCAGGATCATCCAAAGCGCAACACAGACGAGAGTGGACAAATAGGGACTTACCACGACAGCACCCCCAACCTCTTTCATGGCTCCTTCTCCAGTGTTTTCAACTCGCTCAACCATGAACGGAATGAGCCGCCCAATCTCTGCGGCTCTGTACCTGAAGAAGTCTCTGACGACATCGTGTGAAGCGGGGGAATGTGGAAGAGGGTAGGATGCTGTGAATCCATAGATGGCATCGATGACGAGGGAATGGGTGGCCCCAGCGCTGTTGGGCACGGATTGAGGATGGAGTGAGAAAGGTAAAGGGGCAAGAAAGGACGCACTCTAAATGTTCATTCATCTTCAACCAAAGCTGATGACAAGCATAAAGTTTTTCCGCATCCGTTGCAAGACGCTGGCGGCTACGCTGCGACATCTTGCTGAGTGCTGCGTTGTCGTTGATGAACCGTATGAGCCAGCTGAGCCTATCTTTCCGAGAGGTGAGTTGAGAGGTGAGGTCATGATTAGGGCGGATGATCGCTGGGTCTTTTCGTTTATCCGTGGATGTTACACCAACAATCAGAATCATCGACAAGAAGCACAGTAAGGAAAATCAGCATCTATGAAGTGACTGCGAGAACATACCGCTCTCCAGAACCGCCCTGCTTAACCCCTCAGCGCCTGCCATGAGCGCCTCCTCATCGACCTCGGGAGGGAACGAGAAACGGAGGGGATTGTCAGGATTGCTTCCGTAAAGTATGGCCTGCGTAAGAATTGCTTTGATGATGATCGCGCGGCCAGTTCTGCGTGGCGCAGCTCGATAACAGGAAAACGGTGGAGAAGTAGAAATACAACTTACGCCTCATTGAATGCCTTGACGCTCCCCAGATCCACTCGAGCACGCATAAGCACGCCTGCTGTCAGTATGAGCACTTCCTCGGGCCCAAGTCCTTCCGCATCCTCCTGTTCTTCGGGAAAGTAGTGCACTGGAGATTGAGATGGTGGAAGCACACCGAGTCCGAGAATCTGATCAGTGTGCGGGGCTTTTAAGGTGATGCGATCTTGGTAGGGAGAATCTGCGAAGGGTATAAGACGCTGGATTATGATAGTATGATACGAGAAAGAGGACGTACCCCGCGCACAGAACACAACCACATCCACGAATCTGATCGCTACTACTGCACCTCCACCAAGGAGCGCCAGACGAGGATGAGCAGGTGCCGATGCGGCTGTCTACATGCAGACGTTTCAGCTGCGCGCGTCTGCAGGACCATAAATAGAGTGCTCACTGTAGCATATGGCACCCCCGTAACACTTTCTATCTTCATGCCAACACCCACGCCCTCAATCATGCCTCCACTTCCACCCCCTCCCTCGTACTTCGTCACACCACCCCTGGTACTGAGTCTGACAAGTGCATATATCCTTCTCGGCACTGGGGTGCCCATGCCAAAGCCGCCGTACTGGTCGAGTGCCATCGCAGCTGTCTCCTGCTCGGACCCAGCGTACGAGACGAGGACAACGAGGGTGCCGTCGCTGCAGACGAAGCATCCATCGCGTAGACGAACAAATCAGCTTATAGTATTAATCAACCTGATAAAGACGCACCTCTCCACACCCAAATCAACCCCCTCCAAGTCCTCCACGTGCCCCACTGCCTCTCGTACATCCACCTCTCCTAATAATACCTCCTTATTTAGGCTCCATCTCTGCACGCGGGTCTCGCTGAGCGTCCATAAGTCCTTCTCCGCTACCCCACCCCTTCCTATGTCACTACCACCAACAGAACCAAGCGCCAGAGCAGATACATTCCCCAACGTGGGCTGTGGAGCAGGCGCGGCCCAGAAGAGGCGTGCAAGAGAGAGACCGGGCGCGGGTGGCGGTGCAAAGAGCCGAGCTGAGAGTGTATGCCGCCCGCTTTGAGATGTAAGCGTGAGTCTGAACAATCGTCCATGAGAGGTAGAGGCAATATATATTTGACCCTGCAAATGTGCGTCAAAGGGCAAAACATCTGAGTGTGAAGAAACGTACATCAACCCTAAGCAATCCAGACGCATACTCGCCCTCCCCCAGTTCGAGATTGATGCTCTCGAAGCTCCCGCCACCTGCTAGACCGCTAGCTATGCTGTCCCAGAAACGGATATCACCACGGAGCGAGAGAAGGACGAGACCAGGTTCGGAGCGTGAACGGGAAGGGACAACAGCATGTAGTGGTGCAGCCGGTTGTGCGTAATCATGAGAGGAAGGCGGACACGGGAGGATGTAGCATGTAGTGGGCTTGGTGTGATGCCAGATAAAACAGGTACTCGAGGACGCAGCAAGGGCATACCCCGTGAGGGAATCGATTGCACCGGTCCAGGATTGAGAGTAGAAGTCTGTACAATATCACAGTCGATTTCAAACACCCTGAGTTGAGCAGAATAGACATACCAGTACCCTTTAATTCACGCCTGACCTCGAACGGGAGTGCAGCATGAAAAGCAACACTGATCTCGTCTGTGCGCGCGTACAGCGTCTCCCTCCCTGAACCTGCTACGCGTTCATTGTACATCTGCACGTCGTCGACGTCCATGATGTCTGCTACCGCGGCGATGTCCTCAGTGCGCCTCGAGGGTGTGCCGACCGCGCGTGTGCCAACCATGCGCCGCTGTTTTGGCGGCGTCACCGAGGGACGTGGCGTGCCATACCTATGTGTTTTGCGGGGTGCGGGTGACTCCATCCGTGTACTAGTTTGTCACAAGTCCGAGTCCTCGATGCAAGCAAGACCTTTGGTCCCGATCACTTGTCTGGAGTTGAGACACAAACAAGCATCAACACTCTTCTCATCACACTCCACGACGAGCGAACAATATGCTAGGCATAGAAGACTATGGCAGCGATGTCGAGAGTGACAACGAAGCACCAACCAAATGGCCACTTCCATCACAAGCACCCGCACCAGCACCCGCGCCATCAAGATCGTCTGGCCTCTCACTTCCACCACCCAAATCATCCGCCTCTTCAAGTCTGTCTCTTCCCCCACCCACTAACGCAAAAACGAAACGCCCAAAGAAGATTGAAATATCTCTTCCTTCGCTCCCTTCCCATGATTCCGACACAGACGACCGCCCACCTGCCAAGAAGCCTCGAATCACCTCCAGCAAGGGAGCAGGCGCATCATCCCTCCTAGGCATGCTACCCGCGCCTACTCAGCCTCTCCCCATCAAAGCAAAGAAATATAAGGAACCTGAACGTGTGCTTGGGGGTGGAGGTGGTCCGGGGTTGGTATTCCGTGCACCAGCGAGTGTGCAGGAGGATGGCGAAGAGGAAAAGGAGGCATCCACGTCTTTCCTACCACCTTCACTCAAGAAGGGTAAATCTAACGTCGCGCTTGACCGTGAGGATTATAAGCCCTCGACGCTGCCAAAAGTTTCCTCTGCACCCGCTGTAGATTTCTTTTCCATTAGTATGTTCCCTACTCCTACTTCTCTGCATGTCTCACGCTTGCTCCCTTCATAGGTACTCCATCCTCATCTAGACCACCTACAGTGCTCTCTACATCCATGACAACCAACACCTCCTCCACACCACTAGTCTCCTCTGCCCCCGACGTCGGAACATTCACTCCCCCGCTTCCAACACCTACCGACCTCTACCCTGGATACTATCTCCTCCCCTCTGGCTCTTGGGCTGCTTACGACCCAGCGTACTATGCCACATTTGTCAAAAAGTGGCAAAAGGAGTATGATGCCCATGTACGAGCGCTCGAGAAAGGTGAGGTAGAGAGGGGGGCAGAAGAAGCAGAGGAGGTCAACATGGAGAAAGAGATGGAGAAAGCACGGAAGGAGGTGAAGGAGAGAGAAGACAGGAAGGCGCTAACAGGTGTCAAGACTGGGGAGCAAGAGAAGCCAAGAATGAATGTTCAGGTGCGTATGCTGCTCCTGTGTTCGCATTCCGTTCCTTCGTGTTTCGTGGTATATCAGGATGCTCATGATCCTACTTTTTACAGGGCGCAAAACTAGGCTCAACGGCGCGGTCGCGACACCAACTGACAACGCTCCTCACAGATGCATACCACAATCGTGAAATGTTAGAGGAGAAGATAGCACTAGCGCGGAGGAACAGGAAAGAAGCAGGGAACAAATATGGTGTGTCTCTCATCCATTCAAGCTTCTTCAAAATGCCACCATGAAACTCATAAATGCCCACCCTTCAGGTTTCTAACTTCATGGAGGAACACATTGATCATAATACGGTATACTGCTAAGTAATGCTGAGGTATGTATAATATCTACGAGATGAACTATGCTACAGGTGTTATGGAAGTTCTGTCCGTCTAAATATACCATGCTTATGAGCGAACGTCCGACATAACTTTCTTCACGATGCCCCTCACATCTCACTGCTTAGAACTGGCTGAGAATTCTGCCAAAGTGTTATCATTTGCATGTCACAAGAAAGTGTAAAGAACACGCACTTGTAACGCTCTTTGTTCCCTCACTAATCGCATGTTTCGCGAGCTCTCCAGGGAGAATGAGCCTTACAGCAGTTTGAATCTCACGCGAGGAGATGGTGGATTTCTTGTTGTAAGCTGCAAGTTCTGAATTAAAGGGAGGCACGAAGCGTCCAACTGTCAGTCACAGAAATTCAAGAAAAATGGGAAAGTGGCGCACTGCTTGATTCTGAGGCGATCCTTTCGAACAGGTCGTTCACGAATGAATTCAAAACCCCCATAGCCTTGTTCGATATCCCAGTGTCGGGATGAACCTGCCTAAGCACTGCACGGAAATGAGAATACAAATCATGACCAGCGGGGAAGAACGTGCAGACGTACCCTTATAAATATAGCTGCTGTAGGTCTCCTTCCTGGCCTTCTTGCGTTTCTTCGTTGTCCCTTCCGTATCATCTTTAGAAGTTGTTTTCTTAGCTGCCTTCTGCTTTCCGGTTGTCGATACGGGTGCTTTAGAAGCTTTGGAGGTGCCGGTTATGGTTGAGACAGGCTTTGTCAAGTGGGAAGCGTAAACATGGTGAGTTCAAGTATTATACCATTGAACACACCTTTGAAAATCCCATACTTGCAGACTGGGGAGAGTAGAAGAAGGAAACAGAGTAGAAACGCGTAAATTCTACTACAACGACGCGTCGCGCTTTTTAATGCGTTCGAAGCGAGCGGGGTTTGAAGCTTGCGCTACCGAAAGACCCACAACCAGATCCGGGACACGCTCTACTTAGCTTAAGAAGCGCAGAGGAATGTCATATTTCAGGCGCCCGCCTAGCTCAATCGGATAGAGCGTCAGACTTTTACAACCATCAGTTTGACTGGGCGTGATCTGAAGGCTGCGAGTTCGACCCTCGCGGTGGGCTACTGTTTATTTTTGCTTTTTCTTATTCAAACGAAACTTATCAGCCTATTCGAACTTCGGCACACTTTTTCCAGGCTGATAGCTACAGTCTTATGTTCCCATCGGAAGCGTTTCCTTGCATCAGCGATTGCTTCATTCCTGCTGCCCGGTATCCACCACGTTCATCATGATAGTCAGAATGTATCGATACAGCTCGAATGATGAGCTAGAACATAATAGGCAGCCGCTTCCGGAACGTGTCCCCTCGGCCAGAATTATCGAAAGTAAGTATCATAGTATGTACCTTTGCGAAGGCATTCCCTTTCACGTGAATAACATCGTGACCATGCTCCGACGCGAACGCAGTGTGCAACCACTAGGACGGTCAGCGGTTCTAAAACGAAGACTTATTTGCATTATCATCTTCAGGTGGTGGATCAATGTTAGTTTTCTATAGTCAGATCATCGAAGGAAAGAGCCGTTCCGTCATCAATGTCTTTGCGGCACGGCAGAGCGTGGCATACATAAATAATCTTCGACAGAACGAGGTGACCTCAAGGTGACCTATATTCCTGCCATCAACAATCTCGTGGAACTTCAGAGATAAGGAGTGAACCATTGTGAGTTGAGAATTTGAAAGACGCTGGACAGTCGCACGTGGGTCAGAAGAGAAGAGTTTCTATGCAAGAGTATGCAGCGATACATATCTACAAAAGCAGTAATGATGCGCACACAGCCATGAACAAGAAATCTAGTGCTTGTCTTCCTCCACGCCGTGCACTTCATCTGCAGGTGGCGCGCGATTGACCCACCCTCCAATGATCCATGACCCTGCGAGTAAACCAAGGAGAACCCAAACTCCTTTCGTCTCCGCGTCATTGAGAGGCCTAGACTTTACACGCATATTCGTCCCTTGTTCCTTGACAGCATGAACCGCATTCGAGACCACCTGGCTGACGCGGAAAGTCTGTGGCAGTACAAGGTCATCCGCTAAGTCACGGAAGAAGCCGTGTTGACCCGCGGGTTCGCTGTGTGGCTCAGAGGTACTCTGCTCAATATCCTCCACTTCATGAGGTTTTTCAAGGTTGTAGATTGGTCCGCCATCAGGATGTGTCGCGGTCCCAGAAACAACGTGCAATTTTGGGTGAGACAGCTCTGTGGGTTCGGGTTTCAAACTGGAGGAATCCCTGAAATAGGGAAGGAAGGGCTGAGGGGATAATGATCAGATGTGGCCACAAAAATCGTATCGGCGAAACTCGCATGTGACCATGACTTGATGATCAATGTGGGATAAAACCTTTAGACCCGGAGATCAAAACACCTCATCGATCAAGTCGAGACAAGCACATAAGGAAAGGGAAAGATACTCACTACCTGAACGGGTGCGCCTGGGTAATCCTGAGATAGGTCAGGCAATCTTATCGAAAAGAAGTCTGGCGTCACCGAGGCGCTTGCACGCTGAGATGCAGGTGGTATGCCTGGGGATGTGGCCTGCGGTGCAGTGGCCGATGAAGAAGCCTTGCGTGATGCAGCGGGCGTCTCTAATGTCACAGGTTGCGAAGAAGGCACCGCTCTAGATTCCTCGTATTCCTGGATGCGACTGATGAGGATAGATTTATTCCCTTTGCTGATGTCACAATCAGTTCAGATTCCAATTAGAAAAAAAAATTGAGGAGAACAGAACAATGAACGAAGAAGAGAAATAGAATCCTTGTAGGAACCGAAAGTGGAACTTACGTCGAAAGACCTCGGTTTTTCGCCTCTTGACGCAAAGTGACGGCTGTCTCATGTTCCCATGTTCGGGACAGAAGAACGGTAGAAACAAAATTCCTGTGCTTGGGTATGAAGAAGGCTGATGCACGCGGTAGGCAGTGCCGATGGAATACAGCTCGGAACATGATGGCTGAAGGTTTAGTTTAGCTACCAGCAAGACGAGATATGATGTGGAGTCCGTGACTGTTGTCCGTACTGTTGCCACGTGCCACACATCTGATCTAATTGCACGCGCAGTTAACTTATGAAATGATAATCAACTTTGCTAGTTCGTTGTCGCCCTCGTCGACGCCGGGCTAAGGGTTCCTGCTGTGGATACTGATTATCAGCGAACCACTGTCAAACTGGGCTAAAGAAAGTTCTCGTGAGTTCAGCCAAGTCCCGGGTCCTGGGATTTGAGCGCTTGATGTCATCGTGATCTATCTTTTGCAAGCCATTGGCTCCTGCCTCGTGTTTCCATCGCGTGTTCTAAGACCTACTAACAAATCAAAAATCCTTTTTCAGTACTGCATGACTCTTTCCCTCATACTCTAATCCCCAGTCCTCCATTATTTCAGCCATGCTTCTCTCCCCAGCGTAAGAGAGGCTCACAGTTCTGTTGTAAATCAACCTTCAATGTTTATTCCTTGCAGATCAACCAGTGCCAGCCTCCCCTCTCAATCTTTCTGGGGAAAATTCAAGAAAAAAGGCGACAAGGAGAGCGAGTTCCGCGAGAGGCAAGCTCAAATGGCCCTCGCACGACAACGCCTTCTCACTCTCGCCTACGAAGAGATGGAGACAGTCAGGGTGGTAAGGGCACATCCCCTTTGCCCTACATGATACTTTTAACAAACTCTTTATTCTTTCCGCCACAGCTGCCTAGCAGTTTCCCGGTAAGTGGTGGCGGTCCATTTGTGACTTCGACTGACTGTCCGTCCACAGGAACTCGAGGCAGTGGCCAGAGATTGGACAAAGCCTCCCCCAGATGCCGTCTTCGGCTTGCGTGTCCCCGTCGAATTTGCATCCCTTCACGCCTCTGTAAGTTGGCACCATTGGGTGGAGTGCTATTTCTGACGTCATTGCTAGCGGCTGGTTTCCGGGCCATATATCTATGTGCGTAATCTCTGAACAGTGATATGTGAGGGCTCATGGTAGATATGATTAGTTGACTGGTGAGGACTCATATCAAATTGCGATAATGGGCGTCCAGGGGCTGCGCGTCGAGATTGTAAGCGACGCTCCACCCCCACCTGATGAACCTCCGTAAGCTTGATCCTATGAAAATAAACTAAACTAAGCTAATGATATCATAGGCCACCACCGTAAGTACGCTTTCGAGCTAGTCGTGCACTGCCTGAGATGTCTCCAGTCCGCCGCCGGTTACGGAGATGCCTGCCACATTTAACCTTGAGCTAGTACCCGGACAGCATGTTGCCCTGGAAACAACAGTGACATCTGCTGACGACGTTGACATGGCTTGTATGGAAGACGGGACCGTCGTCGATGGGCAGTTCTGGGGCAAGCTGAACATAGTGCACTCAGGCGACACCCACACCGTCGACTTCACAGGTACACGTATGGTCAACCCAGACATCTCACCCGACTTTCTTGTCGATTCGCGGGTCATCACTAAGCTCACGACCGCCGCTAAACCTGCTTCTGTCAAGTGCCATCTGAGCATCCTTGCACCCGCTCAACAGTATTGCGATGTCATTCTCTCAATCAACCCGTTGTGGAAGCTAGCGCTTACGTGGCCTCCTGCGGAGTCAATCAGCGAGCACAAAGTGAAGTATTTTTTGCGTGTTCACCCTGGTGGTGCACTCGAGCACTTTGAAAGTGAAATGGTCGCCACGTCGTTATATTACGAAGCTACGTAGGTGTCATGCATCTCATCTTCGTATTATTGAACTTCATGGGAACACAGACCTGACCCAGCGATGGTCGATCCTAATGACTTTATTGCACCACGAAACGGTTACGCCATGACATTTCAAGATTTTGTACCCCACCTTATGGGCGTCTTAGACCAGCTGGGCATGTCTATGCACGCACGAACTAACTTCATAAAGTGCGTCATTTTCATTTTTTGGTGTGACATGGCTGACAACATGCACAGCAACAACATATCTGCATTCTCAGCTCACAAAAACATTGCCTACCGCTTTCTCTCACCCTCGAAAATAGCTGCAGCAATTGACATTTCAGTTACTGCCGATCCTTGCATCTTTACGCGCCTATTCCTCATCTTCCGCGGGCTATCGGATGATGATGCAGGAATGTTTGCGGGCGCAGGTGAGAAGGAGGCGAACTCAGTCAACTGGAGGGAGATTGTCGGGTGGAGCGAGAATTCAAAGGACACCACCCAGTTTAGGCTACTCGAAACTTCTGTGCTAGAGGTCACGTAGAAGAGAGCCTTTGAGCCTAGGTGGGCAGCTGGTCTTCCCACCTTCCGATGCGTTACATCTTCCCGAGCGTTGGTTGCCTAACATTGTTACATTTCCTGCTTTGCGACATCCCGTTTTATTGGTTCTGTCTTTGCATTTGATATCTTACAACACTGTCGGGCTTTATCATTGCTGTCCTGCACTTACACTCTTGTCACGTCTGCAGCCGTTATATCTATTCGATATCTGCTTTCTGCGCAACTTATATTTCCCTGGTCTTACTTCATTATCACACTGGCTCTTCAACATGTTTCTTCTAGTGATTTCTCTTCATGACATGTTATGTTGTATTGCAGTTTCTTTTTCGTACTGGAGGCTGGAATACCTTACGATGTAGGTACGAGAGTAGAGTAAGGTCATCTGCTCCGTCAGCAAGAAATATTAATAAGAGGTCAACATCAAACCCCTGCATGTGTGTTGTGGATCATTTGAGACACGAACGTGACACAAAGCGCGTGACTGTGACGTCACGCGACGCGTCCATGTCTCACACTGACCGACTGAGATCATACTTAGTACTTACCTGCACAATGTCCGAATCGTAGTAAGTTCAGCCTAACTTGCCGCACACACTCTCGTGTTAAAGATCAAACTACAGCGAACGCGAGCGTGAAGCTAACATTGCACGCAACCGTGCACTGCTAGAGAAGCTTGATCTAGCGGACGCCGTAAACCAACTCGGCGTTCCGCCCAAACCTAAACCCACTCCCAGAGCGAGAGCAAAGCCAATCCAACCTGCGAAGAAGGTGAAGCGTGAACGCGATATCGTAGAGGCGCCTCGTAGGCAGAGCGCGCGTCTCAAGAAGGAGGTTGTGGATCCAAATGAAACCCTGGCGCAGAAGAAGAAGCGGGAGGTGAGCAGCCAATACAATTGCAGTCTTCAGCACTTACCCAATTGTAGGAAGAGCAAAAGAAGACACATCGGGAAGAGGAACAAAAGCGCTTGGAGGCTGAGGAGAAAGCTCGCCTCGCAAAACGTCCTAGACATCAAGAATTGGATCTGAGTACTTTAGTGGATGAACTGGAAGGATCAGAACTTGTCTCGCTCCGATCATCTTTTCAGGCCGTCACGAATGTCCCGCTCCCCAAGCGTATCGCAGATGCAGATGCATTTGTGTTTGATGAAGACCAGAAGAATGAAGCTGGAGTCGCAGATTTGCGAAAGAAACTTCAGAAGCTCAGGGTAGTGTCTCGCGCCAAGGTGACTCAAGACAGAATCTACAGTGCTGCCTATCACCCTGAGCCCACCAAGGATCTGGTGTTCTTTGGGGGTAAGTTGCCGCGCTCAAGTTACTGGCAGGTCGTTGACATGAATACAGATAAACATGGTCAACTGGGAATATGGGATGCCAGAGCTTCCGCAGATGAGGTTGCAGATGAAGATGGTAACATCTCTGCAGACGATAAAGAGGGCGGAAAATATTGGCGCCTTCAATGCCACTGGCCTGCTACTGCTAAATCGTCAATATCATCTATCAAATTTGATCCAGTTGACGCGCATAGTGTAAGGAACCAGCCTTTTCCGAAAGACTGTACTTACTGCAATTTATTAGCTATTTACGACATCGTATGACTGCACCATACGCCGCTTATCTTTCGTCTCAGGGATTTCACAGGAGATATTCTCCTCAGGTGAAAACCTCATCACAAGTATAGACCTCCCAGTGGGTGGCCACGAAATGTGGATATCCGACGGCGGCGGCGGCCTCACGCACCTTGATCTCCGGGAACCTAAAGACAAGGCCTGTTGGTATGGTGTGTCACCCCAGAAGATTGGCTCTGTCAGTATCAACCCGACGAGTCCGCATTTCCTGCTGACAGCGTCGAACAGTCGTTTGTTGAAGTAAGAGTTGATTGTCACTTATAATCTTGTTTTCTTAACATTTTTTTCAAGAGTGTGGGATAGCAGGAAACTACAGACTTTTGTCGACCCGACTGGTCCACAAGAATTCAGCCTTGATACCATCGAAGATTTCATCGAGTCAAAGAATGGAAAGGGTACTGTCCGAGCTGAATTCGCTCATGGAAAGTCCGCGAGCTCAGCATACTGGGACCCACGAGGCAGAGGTATCGTGAGTACGAGTTATGACGATACGATAAGATGTGGGGGATATTTGCGTGTGTCATATAAATGCTGACCGCTTTTGCAGTGTGGGAATTGGACGCCGCAAAGTACAGTTCATCAAGTAATTTCCCCTCCTTCACGCCGTTCTGCCGGATAAAACACAATTGTCAGACAGTAAATAACAGGCTTATCATCGTATCTCATTCACCTTTGTTGACACTTTCGCAGGGCAAGTGGTTAACTATTCTTCGCGCTGTCTGGAGCCCCAACCCAGACGTATTCCCCCACTTCACGGTCAGTTATTTTCGCACCCGCTATATCATCTATCCTCTTACTGATAGCATTTCAGATCGGCAATTTGACTCACTCTCTGGACATTTTTTCGGGCAAGGTACGCACTCAAGCATTAACTGGACTCATTTGACTGATTCTGACTTGGTTACTTTTAGGGTGACTTGATTGCGAGACTCTCAGACAACCAGTAAGTGTTCTACTTTTTTGGAATGGAGAGATCCGAACGCTTCCATTTCAGAATTACTGCTACGCAAGCTGTAACTTGTTCCCACCCAAGCGTTGTTGAAAGATGCGCAACAGGGAATGGTAGTGGGCGTTGTGTACTCTGGGCACCACCAGATGTATAGTAGTGGGCATCTACGTAGTTCACATCATTATTTATTCTACTGTGACTCGAAGATCTTCCACGCTCCAGTACGTTGGAGGGACTTAGCCAAAATATGGGGTGTAGGTAAAGTACGACTACCTGTTGAGTCCTTTACTAAGGGTGATATTATGTGCGTGAGGGTATTAAATACTAAGCTCGGTGTGTCATAAATTGTTCCTTCCCCCGCTTGCTCTACCTTCCGCTATGCGTTCCTCCTCTTCCTCCGCCATTCCCCTCGTTGTTTCTTCCTGCGGCCATATCTTCTTGGATGAATTTGGTCAACCCCTTTGAGTTCCCATAATTCTGAGAGTGGTTTTCAAGGAGCTGGTGAGAGCGCCCCCTTGTTGCGAGCGGGGTGAAGCGTGGTATAGCTGCGAGCAAACACCGCGCATTTAATTATGTATACGCGTGCGTCGCCCAAACAAATCAAAATAACGCGTCTTTCATACCTTTCATGCTCGACGATATTTGGGACGCTCCAGTTTCCCCCACTCGTGCTATTACCCCGCATCCGGATGCCGTCAGCCCTCAGAAACGTCCCATAGAGGCTCTATTCCTTTCTGGCTCGGACAACGAAGACGAGCAACCAGCGCCGAAAAGAACTGCCAGCTTAGCACCGAGACCAGATGTGGACGCGCTGTTCGCCGACATCGACAAGGATGAAGATGAAGATGAAGATCTGAGATATAAGCCTCTTGCACCTGCCCTTGACCTTCAAGCACTCCAGAAACAGGCCGCGGCGAAACACGTGTTGACGCCCCATCAGATTTTGCCTAGTAGTTCTCCACCAAGAGATGTCGGACTCGATGGAGATGATGAGGGGAACAAGACAAAGGGAAAAGGGAAAGATGATAAAGAAGGCAAAAAAGAGAGGAAGAAAGTTGCAACACTCGATGAAGCATGTTTAGTGGGAGCAACTGGGTTTCCATCGCTCATCACGAATATCAAAGATTTTAAGGTCAAAGGGAAAGGTCACGAGGTGAGTTTCACTGGTCCTGGTCCTGAAGCGCTGATGGCTGGAAGTCTGTTTAGCATTCAGACCTCAATCGGATCCTCCAAGTGTACCAGTTTTGGACTCATAGATTGTTTCCCAAAACTCCGTTCAAGGATACAGTTGAGCGCGTTGAAAAATTATGTCACTCAAAACGAATGCAGGTACGCCCACAATTAGATTTTCATTCGCAGATCACAATCATACATCACTCAAGGTCCGCTTGAGCGTATGGCGCGACGAGGCGAAAGGCCTTGTCAACGGCAAGAGTCCAGAAGACACGGACGGCGACGACGTTATCGACCTCACCGATCAAAATATTGATAGTGTAGATGCCAGCGCCGATTCGGCTCCGTCACGCACTCCATCTCTCCCACCCTCGTCCTCAGAAGCTGAAGATGACGACTTCGATATAGATGCTGTCATTCGAGAGGAGGAGAAACGCCTCGCTGCGCTCAGAGGAGAACGATCAGCTTCACCAGCACCTCCTGCACCAAAAGCCAGATATAAGAGCCTGCCAACCGAGGTTGCAGATGGGATGAGCATTGACGAAGAAGCGATGTGGAATGACCTCGATGCATTCGATGACCCTGTCCTTAACCCTGTCCCTCCTCCTCCGAAGAGTAATGGACCAAGCCTTACAGCTGATGACCACGACGAAGAGATGTGGGATATGGTGCGAGAAATAGAGAGAGAAGAATATACAGCATCGAAGCAACTTCCTGTGTCATCCGTGAGCATGCCTTCAGCAGAGAGTGCCAGCTCGTCTCTCGGGACGAATGACGAGGATTTCGATGATATGTATTTGTAGATATCGGAATATTTCGGGTGTTGTTGAAGTCGTTCGCATTTCGCATGTGATATCTACTACATTCTACGATAAGATAAGAATTATTTACGCATATATAGTTGTACCTACGAGTCGAGAACCTTTGCGCGTTTGCAAAGGGTTCCCTGCCTATTCCATTTCGTCGTTCGTCGTTTGCGCAGCCGTGAAATTCCAACAGTAGACTCATTATGCCCCTGAGCTATTACCCAGCGTATTTCCTTAGATTCACATTCACATAGTCATACCTAACTTGTGTTGTCATAGAGGAACACAGACTCGAACGAGGAGGTTCAGCGATGTGATTTTCCTCACGTGAGTCAACTGTCGACTTTATCAGAGGCCTTCGTAAAATAAGACAATAAAACCAACTTACTTTCAATGGAAGGCTTTGGCACATTTAGGGTCTGCAATTCAGAGACAGAACCGATTCATGGGATATTCCAGACCATTCGCAGAAGTTGTGTTGAATATACAATGAAATGTAGTAGTTTACTAGTAGAGACGCATAGACAGGGGTTGCCATATTCATGACCGCAGAATCATAGCAGTAAAGACAAATATAGTAGGTCACTTTCGAATAGCCTCTCGAAGTGTTGAGAGACGGGCATCGTACACCGTATCCGAGGACATTGAACACGGCGGAGAACATCGATCGTTACTGCGGACGACGGATGACCCTCTCAGATAACAGACACTCCTAAAAATTGACTGCGAAATGAAGAAAGGGATTATACAGTAAACATAGAGGGTAGACACGATATGAAAATAATCCTCTGAATCCTCTCACTCGAGTCTTACTCGTGGACGAAAACTATAACACGAAGTGAACGTTCAACGGAGTACCACTTCGTCCGAATTCGGTAGAATGAAGTCAGCCGAACTCGTGCATTTCCGAAGCGAACAGAAGTTACTTCGAAGTGACTTCACTTCGACAACACTATGTAGTGACAATCCAAGAAATTAGACCAATTTGGACACGAACGACACAGCAAGTATGACGAATCAAAAGCATGGCTGGCGTGGAAAACGAGTACTACATATAAAGCAACCGGAGACTCCAATCAATTTGTACGTGCCTTTTTAGTATTACGGGTCCGACGAATACCACGAATCGGCACAGACTTGGGGCGCGACACTTTAAGGTGAACCTCCCGAAGGTGGCGATTGATTGTATCTCTCCGGTAGGGTTCTGAACGATGGCAGTTAAATAGGTTGTCGGCTGGTTCAGGCGACGTGAAATGGTATTTGGCAAATTGGACATATGCTCCGCGATGCTGCTTGCCTTTACAGGTCGGTTACACAAGACATTGCCATCATGCCACTTGCAGACGTGGGATTCAGACTTATGGTCGTTGGTCAGATGTTCAGGTTCAGGCCCTTTCTGAAACTGGTAGTGCGAGAAGATATAGTCGGGATAATTGGAAGAAACATTGCGCGGCGACTGTCCGGCGGTATCACTATACGAGTTCATTGTCAATTTGAACGCGAGTCATTCAAAGATCTCGTGCCTGCCAATATTGGGCTGAGATGGACCCGATTCACTCAGGTTAAAATGTGAGGAGTTTGTGAATAGTTGTTGACCGGATGTTGGTTCAGACTCTTTCTGAAACTGGTAGTGCGAGAAGACATAGTTGGAATAATTGGAAGAAACATTGCGCGGTGACTGTCCAATGGCATCGCTATATGAATATATTTTCAGTCAATGCATGTTCAGTTGTGACTTGCGAGGATGCTATCCGATCACTGGCTTGAACGTTGAACGGTGAATTTAAATATTATTGATGCCAGCGAGCTGAGGCTCTCAATTATCTCTGAGGGGTTCCATTAGAACACCATGTCCCTTGAACCACTCTAGAAACTTACATCATGATGCGAGAGTCAGCAAGAACGTTGCTAAATTCTAACGATTCGCTACGTGCACCGTGCTACTCTGTTTATTGGATCTGCTTACGGAAATGCCAAACTTGGTCTCGGCACAAGCCGAAATTGAACCTCCGCTACCCATCGCATCCATCCCGTCCTCGAAGGCACCGCCAGATCAGCAAGTCCCGGCAAATCCGTCAAGGTAAGCAAGGATCCATGCTGTTTTTCTTCACCATACGTCAGGAATGCACCCATTTGGTTCATGTGTAAAGTGGGGACGAATTTGAGGGAAAACTGGGCTGTAGGAGCGGTGGATGGACTACATTGATATCGGATGGCGTTTCTGGCTTGTCGCATGTTCATATGAACTTTCGAAATACTGTTGGCTGACTTGTTCCCGTTGTGCGTGCTGGTCACTATAGATGGTGTGTCTTTGTTGTACATTCATGCATTGCACAAATCTAACGCTGTTTGATATGCGAGTAGAAAGTCGAAATCGACTCGTTCTCCGGTTTCCGTGTGTACCCCTCCAAGGGCAAACTCTTTGTCCGTGGAGACTCCAAAGTCAGCACATCTCCTCCAATCTCAATCTATTCCCCCTGAGCACCTCACTTCGATTTAGGTTTTCCGATTCGCCAGCTCCAAGAATTCATCCCTGTTCCTCCAGCGCAAGAACCCTCGTAAGATCGCCTGGACACAGGTCTACCGTCGCATGCACAAGAAGGGTATCACTGAAGAGGTTGCCAAGAAGCGGTCGCGCCGGACCGTGAAGCACCAGCGTGGCATCGTTGGTGCTGACCTTGCTACCATCGCCGCCAAGCGCAACCAGACTGCTGCTATTCGTTCGCAACAGAGACTGTCGGCCATTGCAAAGGCCAAGACTGAGAAGAAAGAGAAGGAGTCGAAAAAGGCCAAGGTACGTGTCGATGATTAATAGTCTATGTGTGACTTACGCTGGTGTAGCCTGCTCGCGCACCTGCTTCGACTGCACCGAAGGTGTCGAAGCAGCAGATGAAGGGTGGCAAGGGTGGACGATGAGCAGTTTCTTAATTGCTGATATGGCTATATGTATCGCACATCCTTTTCGACATGACCTCACACGCAAAATCTATGTTGCATGCTTCCACATACCACAACGTCTCGTAGTAGGTTCTTTGGAAGAATCTTTAGTTTGGTGGTATAATTCAGTGCCCACATGGCTCTCAGAGCGTAGTTACAGGGAATATTTTGGTGACGAGAGTCCAAAGTTTGATGATACAGGTATGCAAATCTAGTGGTATCTATAGAGTCCGTGGGTTGTAAGACAAATCAAAGTTTTGGTGTATTAACAGTGTCCGACGCGTACTTTGCCTGTGCACATCGTTAGCAAACGGTGTGTGGAAGTAAAGTAGAACTACCATTTCGTTCTCCTTCTGGACGTAGCCACACTTTTGGTAGAAGGCTTGCCAGAAGAGCATTCAGCATGAGCAAAGGTCTATGGAGGGAAATTACTCACGAATGTTGGCATCATTGCAATTCAAAATGGACTTGTAACAGCCATTGTTCTCACTGATGTATGTGAGTGCCTGGATGATACGCATGCCAAGTTTCTTGCCCTGCTGGCTTTTATCGACAGCAACGTCTTCGATGTGACCGACGCTTCCGAGACCACGGAGGAACTTGCGTTCAATGAAGGCGGTGCCTACTGCGACGATCTTGTCGCTCGCCTTGTCGAGGATGACGATGGAGTAGTATGTACGCGGGGCTGCACGCATGGCGTGGAACTGATTGACCCAGGCTACCTCACCGAGATCGTTGGCGACGGAAAGGACAGATAGGACATCAAGATGGCCACGCTTATAGTCTGTTGATGCAAGCGGGCGTATCTGCGTGGATTTAATGCGAAAGAGTGTGAGGGATCCATAGATAGACTCACCTGGAGGTCTGAGGGCAGCTGCGCTGACACTTCGGATGAAATGAGCTCTTGAGGGAAAAGAAGGTCGAGGGAAGCGGGCTCTGAGTGTGTGGTGGACATGATATTGATTATTGTTGATAAGATGGCGGAAGGTAAGGTAAAGAGGGTATCAAAGAAAGCAATATTTCTGTAGTGGCGATATAACTATGACGCGTCTAATATCCGAACGTTTGAATCGGAGGAACGCGTTTTCATGGCCGCATGAGGCAAAAAGTCACGTGCTCCATGCCTTCGTAAAATAAGATAATAAAACTACTACTAACTTTATCTCTGTGATAAATTTCCAGAATCCAGATTGACGACAATGTCTTCGACCGATCCAGCTCCAGACCTTGACGCAGGTATTCAATACTGGGCCAATCAGCCAGCAAACTATGACGGCGTGCTTGGTCTGCTTCATTGCTAGCCACTCTGTCCATCATACACAGGCTAACATCACATTCAGGTGGATTTGGAACGGGGGTGACTCTAATCTCATTCCTATGCCAACGAACTTCTATACTGAAGCATTGACGACAGCCACTTCCACGCGTTGATGCTGCTGGATCGCGTCGTTTTCTCCTCGATCTCCTCCCTGAGCTATGCACCGTCCCATCACCATTTCAAAGTCTCTCCACCCATCCATCCGACACTAAGCGGGTAAGAGCTCTTGATGTCGGTGCGGGCGTTGGGCGCGTCACATCAGACGTTCTCCTTCACCTCGTCTCAGATGTTGCATTGGTCGAGCCCGTAGAGTCTTTCATTGAAGAAGCTCGATCCCGCGGAAAAGCCAGCGAGTCTGGGGCAGAATTCAACGAAAGCGGGTATAGGGTTTCATGGAAGGGTATCGCTAATCGATCGAAGAGTGTTACATTCTTCAAAGGTGCATTGCAAGCTTTTGACCCAGCTGCACCAGGGACGCCTCTGGATCGCGTCGGCTGTCTGCCGCCGGATGGTGATAACAGTACAGAATCGAAATTTGACGTGATATGGTGCCAATGGTGCTTAGGGCACTTAAAAGATGATGATCTTGTGCGTTTCTTGGAGAGGAGCAAGAAGACTCTGCGCGATGCGAAGAGTCTCGTTGTGGTGAAGGAGAACTTATGTGCCGAACCAAAAAATGAGCCGACGACTGTTTTCGACGAGCAAGACTCGACTTTTACTCGGTTCGTAAGGAAGCTGCACTCTGTTTTACAAAATTGACTCTCCTTTTAGATCGGATCTCGCATTCAAAAAGATTTTTCAAGATGCAGGCCTCGAGATCGTCTGCGAGAAAATCCAACACGGCCTTCCCAATGGGTTGTATCCTGTAAAAATGTATGCCCCAGCTATCCCGTCGAACTTCCTTTCCGTGCTTACTCGCATCAGGTACGCATTGAGGGGGGGATAAACTGTTCTTCGATGGTTTGTTATTGTCAGCTATGTGATGCCCCAATGCAAGAGCCAGCAGTGCGAAGGAAATTATGCATCATCTGAAATCCTGCTCAAACGTCAGTATAGGCAAGAGCAGCCACGATTGATAACGGTATGTATGAACAGGGGTTTATGATGACGACGATACCAATCTATTCGTCGAATTGAACTACGCCAGTCATACCGACAACCCCATCGCTCTCGCACCACAATTCCGCTTTTTCCTTTGACACGATAGCACCATGTATCGTTGCAGTACAGTTTGCAATCATTGGGTTGTGTGCGCGATAGGTGAAAGTGCGCAGTTGGGCGCGCGGTCTGTGATGAATGAGGGTCTCTAAAAGCATAAGGGCTGTCAGGGGCCCATGGACAAGTCTTTCTGGGAAAAGAATTTGCATCACATCAAATTATCCGAGAAGTACAGCTTGACTCACCTGGATATCCCTCAATTTTCTGCGCGTAATCCTTGTCCAGATGTATATAATGACCGTTGAATGTCAGAGCGGAAAAACGGAATAATGTGGTCAAGGTCGGGGTGTATGAGAACGAGAATTCAGACTTTGGGAGATTTACTAATGTCCGAGACGTCAGCAATCAAGTACGCCGTGACTGATTATGTCGAGGACTCACCTTGACGAGGTGTACGCTTCCCGCCGCTAGCTACATAGACGTGTGCTCTTTCTTCCACCATCCCAGACTCGTCGCGCCCTTCCACAGTCACTTGGATTCTCTGGTTGACAAATAACATCGGTTTCCCAACTTCGAACCCTTTCTTCTCGACCATGGCCACAGTAGACACTGCAGTTGCTTTCTCTCCTACCTTCAGCTGTCCATCTCTGTTCCACGTCATAGTGCCACCCGCCCACATCCGGCGTGTGAATGGCTCAGGTGGGCAGAAGTCAGCATCGGTCCCATCTGTTCGCAATAACGGCTCAGGATTGCGTGGGTGGAAGAAGGCAAGATGGTGTCCGTATCCTAGAGGTGTGCCTTCCACAGGGGGTGAAAACGAGCGACCGCGTGTGCCATCGCGAGTGGGAAGAGTGATGTACAGGTCTGAAAGGTGGGTAGAGTGAAATGTGTCGGTGAGTACAAGCGATTTTGGCGATGCTATCCAGGCATCGAGAGCAGGTAAGTTGAGAGAGGAAGTTGAGAAGGACTGGCGAGCAGGACGGATCCACGAGCCCATTAGACTTTCGAGTGACGACTCGTAATTCGAAATTTCACATGATGCCAGGTGTTTATCTTGTCATTCTTGAGTTATAACGGGCTCGACAGCTTCCACTCTTATGTAAGTCTTATACACGTATTGATACGTACCCTTCTCTGAAATCCTACTCAAACGAAAAACGGTTACTACATGTGATAACGGTATGCATCGTAGCAGCGTAGGTGTGGCGTTTTAGGAAAACGTTGTCACACTGGAATAGAGTCGATTATTGAAGTGCTTAGATTCGAACGAGAAAGCTGGCCGAACTAAGCTTCAATTCCGGGAGGGAAAGATCAACTGCCTAGCTCTAACTACTGGCTAGGCTTTTATACTAAGAGGAATCAGAATCGGGAAGTACATAGAATAGTAACATCAGTGTAACGCTCGCTAAAAGCTTACTCCTGAATATTGGCCTTAGCCACCTTAGGCAGTTGATCTTCGCCCCCCCCACCCCGAAATTGAAGCTTAGTTCGGCCAGTTTTATCGTCTGAACCTAAGACCTTCGATCTTCAACTCTTCTTTAGTGTGA
>KV448166.1:35544-105015 GCA_001658105.1 Rhizopogon vinicolor AM-OR11-026 | reverse complement strand
TAGTCACGCCCATGAAGGAGGGGAAGACGATGTCGTCCGAGCTCAAGTCAAGTTCGAATGACCTGAACATAACTTCCAGCCTGAAAATAAGCTCGTTTCGATCCTTGCTCATCACCCTCGCATACTCATGGCACTAACCTGAAATATGAAGTCAGCATTTGACCAAAAGAACGGATTGATGAAAAGTGACCACGTCCCACCATAACCACGACATAAAACGTGAACGTACCTAAACAAATAAGCAACTATATCCTCTTCCCTTCAAAACGTCAAACGTCACTCCATCCCCCCCCTCGCGATCTTCGCCACCAACTCCTCATGCGCCCCTCGACCTGCGAGATCACTGCGGAAGAACACGAGGGCATCGTATAGGTCCGAGTAGGTGTTTTGGATGGGGACGTACTGGACCCAGGGGGCGAGGCCGTCTGTGAACCTGTGATGATTGGAGGTATTTTAGTTTGGGAAGAGATGAAAGAAGTGGGGATGTGACATACCATTCGGGGTAGATCGTGGACTTGGATGTGAGCACGTTGGCAGTCATCAGCCGCTTGAATTGGCTTGATCAGCCGTTACCGTATACCTGGCAAACAAACAAGTAAGTCGCGGTCGCAAGAATAACAGCGAAGAAGGCTAATAAAACGGCCGTATGACCAAAGGGTCAAAATCAAGATGAGAACTCACACCAAGTACATACTTGTACTTACCAGGTTCCTCACACTCATCGTTCTCCTCCAATCAAAGAGCTCCTCCAACTCCTTACACGTCTCAGGGTCACAATGGTTCGGACTCCCTGCAAATGCAATATCAAGCACCCCATAGTTCAGCCTCATCTTTTTCACCTTCCCCACTCTCACTCTCTTCCCGTCGTCACCGCCTTTACACTCCACGTCACTAAGCGAAACCCCCACGCCGCCATTAGGCCCCCACGCCATCTCCATCAACCGATTACTCTGCGCAACTATCCACGACTGTCGACATATGCTCCGCATGATGCATCCCCGTATTCATTCCCCTCCAAAGCAGCCTCTCGTCTCATTTCCGCTCACACTTCCCCTCCTGATCACTGTCACTTTCCACGTCAGATATCCACGAGCCCGGCTGTGGGACGTGGATGTCAGCGTGTATTTTGGTGGAGCAGAAGCTGAATTGCGGGACGGAGTAGGGCTCGGCGCTGGGACTGGGAGCCGTGAATTATGAATTAACCCTGTTTGGAGAGGATGGAGGGGTGTGTGCAGGGGTCCATCGCAAGGAGGTGGTCGTAGATGAACACTTGATTTATCGGCGGCATGGCAACTTCTGACCTGTCACAGGAACCAAATACTTCGGAGGCCATTTAGATCTGCTCTGCGGAATCGCTATCGTCAGGACTGAGGCTGAATGTAAAGAGATATCCGTCATAGAACTTACAAACCAACTGAGACTCATTGTTGTCAGCTCTGGTACGACCGTTGTTACATGGGGAACATGATGAGATCCCTTGAATCTTGGCTTTTATTACGATCCCTTCAAATGATGCATCTATGCATACCAAGGCAATCAGCAAGCGGCACGGAAATTTCGCAATGGCTTAGCAAAGTTGTCATTCCTGAGGGCCAGGAGTACGATGCCAGAGGTCCAACCCCTCGGTACAAATGGAAGGTGGATTCAATGCTTGTTTCTCGATCTTGGTGCGTAAGAACGCGCACGTAACGCATAGATCTGTTCTCATTCGAGTGAAAGCTTTCGAAAATAGAGTACGCGGAGAAACTGCCGCACTCGCTGGAGTATTTTGTGGCAAGACACTTCCATTAGGAAGTAAGCACATCGATGACTGATGCTGTATACATCAGCCGGCAACCAGTCTTGGTGGTATTGAATCTTTAGCGCAGCAGCGCATGCAGTCAGATCCGAAGCAGAATCATCATCTCGTCCGCCTGAGCATCGGTGTGGAGGAGGTAGGAGTAAGTCTCAGCGTATCTTAATAGTTTTGTTTTGGTTGAGCATTAATGGACATCTACATTAGAACCTGAAAGATGACTTACGACGGGCACTCGTACAAATATCCAAAGGGAATTAAAAATGGGATGTCAAACGTGGAATTTACAAACGTTCGAGTTCGCTAGGAAGGTTGTCGGAATTTTGGCTCCACAAACAGTTCTTACTGGATATGAGCGGTAGCGTCTGCAGTGAGCGCCAATCATAACAGAAGCTTAGTCTCGATCCAGACGTTTCAACTCCGCTTCCCAGAACGGATGGTTGGAGACTAACAGAAGCTCTATTAGGTCTTTCCTCATCACCGCGTCAGGCTCGTATGATCTATCTACATATGTGATAGCAGGTATCGCAACAGAGTAATGTGAAGTGTAAATCAAACAACTCGGAAATATCGACGGCATCGGAGCGCTAAAGATCGTCCACCTCAATGACTTCTGCTCCCCCCTCATATTCGTCAACTACGCTTACGTTGCCCGACTTGTCATCCCCAAATGCAGCCTCCATTTGGCGCGACAGGCTACCCAAAAAAAGTGTAGCCTGATTGTGCGGAAACGAAAACCCGTTCGCTAGGAAGCCCAAGCGTTCCTTGAATTCGTCGCTCAGTTTGTCGAGCTCGAGTGGAGTATATTTGACGCGCCGGGCTAGTTCAGGCTCTTCTGACAGATCGGTGCAGACACGGAGGGAAAACGTTATTGCTGTAGGGAGTCAATTTGAGTGTGCGAACGCATGGAAGAGGAAGGGGAAAAGCTCACTCTTCTCAATCTGCTCCCATGCCTCCGTTTCATCATCCGTCATCGTCGCTACATGGGTATACATACACGTATACAAGATATCGTCTTCCACATTTCCACGCTGCTCAAATTTAATGCTCAAAACCAGAAGATTTGAGAAATCCTCATAGAAACGGATGGCTACGGCATGTTTGGCGTCGGAATCGATCCGGGAGTGATGAGAGTGGGAGGGTGGTTGCCGTGAGAGAAGCTCCTTTGAGCGTGCAATCTCGGCGTCAAGTTCAACGCGCACATCTTTCACTGCATATGTACAAGCGATTCAACATGTGAAAAACACGATACCAGACTCAGATACAGCAGAGAAAAAACGTACCACTTTGTTCGAGCTCAATAATTCGCCGTTCACGCTCCTTGACCAGTGTGGCCTTAGCCTTGACCTCGTCCTCCAGGCGGGCGAGCTCATCCTGTAGCGTGTGCTGTTCAGCATCAGCGGTAGCACGTGTGAGGAAATGAGGGATGGCTGAAGTTGTTGAATTGGGCGGTGGGTGTGTCGGCTTTGATGAGTTTGGCTCGGATTCAGATGTCCGAAAGAAGGGCGATTGTGAGGCTAGTTGGGCTTGGAGAGCTGATATGAGAGATTCTTGGGCTGAAGGGATCGTTGTAGTGCAGATGAAGCCACAAGAAAACAAGCCTCAAGTCAGCTGGAATGTCATGAAGTTGGTGGCACTCACTTTTTGAACGGTTCTCATATAGAGCTGTAAGGTCATCGAGCGCTTGTTCGGCGTCTGTCTTGCGGACTTGGAAGAGTTCCTCCAGCTGTTGCGAGAGTTTATCGCGCTGATTCTCCAACTAATCATTTTGTGAGGATTACTCAACCGAACAAAGGAGTGCACGAAACATACATCTTTCACTTTTGACTTCCACCGCTCGAGCTCCTTGTCAATACGTGGGTTCAGAGGTGGCATTCTGTGCTCTTGATCCCTATCATCATCATGGTCTGAGGCGTCATCAATGCTGGGATTCGAAGGATGTTTCTTGGCAACGACTTTGACGGGTTTCGGTTTGACTTGATTGTCTTTTGCTCGACTCTCTGGCGCCTTTCCTTTGACCTGACTGTCCAGCTTGGTATTTGACTGGTTATCCGGGACCTTCCCATTAGGCCGACTTTCCGATGCCTTCGCCTTTCCTTCCTTCCTTTGTGGACGGGCCGTATTTGGGGGTGGGTTTGGCGGCGGATCGATGAGCTCAATATCGTTAGAGTAGTCGCTTTCGTCGTCTGCTGGGAGGGTGCGCTTATTTAATTGCTTAGACGTGGATGGCTGTGGAGACACTGTGCGCTGCTTCTTACGGGGCTTGGGACGCGTTGTGGTCTTCAATGCGTCTGTTCACGCGTGCTGGTCAGTCAAGTGGGACAATGATAGGAAGGTCGGATTTACTCATTTCATCGCCAGACGACATAATGGCGAGCGGACAGAGTGAAGTTGAAGGGTGGAAATGCTGAATTTGATGCTACAGAACGTCCAGACTCTTCGGAACCTCCTCGACAACGTCGAGAACAACAGACCAAATGCACACACGTGATCCGTTATCTGAATGTCTCACGTGATTCCAATACTACCTTGCAACTTGATGATCTTACAATGATGATTGACTTGTAAATCGGATGACTTCCCTCGACGAATACCACAGAGAACGAGCTCAGCTCATAGCAGATGATAGAGCTCTTCGTATCGACACAGTCAATGGCGAACGCTTCTCTGAAAATGCGCGACGGGCCGACGAGATTGTGCGCCGCATACGCAAGGAGGAGGCAAAGTCAATATGGGCAGTAGATCATAACGAGGTCCCTCATCCATTCCCAGGAATGGAGTTCCTCACTGGTACACATAAGTTACCCTTCAAAATATAGACTGTGAGCTGATAGTGCGCTCACACTGCATAGGAAAAAACATCATCCTTAAGACCCAGCTCTTCGATATCGTCACAAAGGTTTGTCCGTCCTCAAAGACCGATATGGAATGATACGTCAACTTGCAAAGATGCCTAAAGGCGCGCTTCTGCACGTCCATCTTGATCTCACAATCAATGGCACTACCCTGCTGGCGCTCGCCTTGCAGCACCCCTCGATTCATATCCGCGCCTCACAACAGATCACGCCTGCCTCCATCAAGTCTGTGGATATTGAATTTCGTCCGCTTCCACCCAATTTTGTTCATCGATGTATCTCACTTTGTCTGCCAACCTACAAACCAGACGAGTGGGTCCCCCTTCGCCGTGCTCGTGAGCAGTTTGATGCCGCCCTGGGTGGTACACAAGGTTTCGATCGCTGGATCGCCAGCTGTCTGACAATCAATCCAAGCGATGCATATGTTACGCATAATGATAACATTAGGGTGCGCAACTTTGTATCGGGTCGGGCATAAGTAAGCGTTTATAATGGTCTCCGCAAAGATATGGGACAAATTCCGCGCCGCTGGGATGCTCACACGGGTAAGCACCAATAACCATGAGTTAGCAGATGCGATGCTCATCAATGTGTGCAGGGCTTAGTCTACTTCACCCCAATTTGGCGCGTATTTATCCGACAATTTCTCGAGGAGACCATCGCAGATGGAGTCTCTTACGTAGAAGCGCGCATCAACTTCAGTCCCAAGTAAGTCTTGCTCTCTCATACTTCTCATGTTTAATCGTATCATCTGCAGGTTCATGATTGGTCCCGACGGGGAGGAGAATGTCCCGCACAAGGAGTGGCTACGCACGTTCCAGGACGTTCTTCCCGAATTCCGTGAAAGTCTGCAAGCACAAGGAAGAGATGGCGAGTTTATTGGCGCTAAGGTGCTTGTTACCTTCCGACGACTCAAGCTCCAATGCTGATAAAATAATAGATTATTTACTCGATTATCCGGAACTGCTCGCCTCAGGAGTTGGAGTGGTACCTCAACGACTGTATAGAGATGAAGAAGCTCTTCCCTGATATCATCGCTGGTATGTTTCACGCGTTCTTTCGCATTGTCGCGCCACCAACTACGAGATTACGAAGGTTTTGACCTTGTCGGCGACGAAAATGTTCTCCGCCCACTCAAAGACTACCTCCCACAGCTTCTCTCCTTCAGTACGCTGCAAGCCTCTCAAGGACTCCCGGAGCACCAACGCATCCCTTTCATATTTCATGCTGGTGAAACTCTCGGGGACGGGTCCATTGCAGACGAAAATCTTTACGACGCAATGCTTTTGGGGACGAAGCGGATCGGCCACGGTTTCTCGCTAGTGAAGCACCCGAAGTTGATGGCGATGTGCAGGGAACGCGGTATAGCGCTAGAAGTTTGCCCGATTTCAAATGAGATTTTGGTGTGTTGGCTTCCCTTCCATATTATCCTTTCTTGGTGAATTGTTCGGAACTGATTGCATGAGGCTTGAGTAGAGACTGGCGGCATCGATGCCAATGCACCCTCTCCCCATTTTGATCAACCATGGTGTACCGGTTGCACTGAGCTCAGATGACCCATCGATGTTCCAAAACATGGGTCTGAGTTTCGACTTTTTCCAGGTCTGCTCCATTTTATATCCTTCTCTCAATGTCGTTTATCTACCCGCATATGCAGGTCCTCGCAGCAAGCGAGGTCACTGGCCTGCTCACGCTAGGGCACATCGCACGGGATAGTATCAAGGCGCGCATCTCCTTATCTCTGTTCCGCTCTCAGGGAATAACTGAAGTGTGCGGCTGCAGTACTCCATGCTTACGACCGAGGAAAAGGCGCTCGCTACGCTTAAATGGGAAGAACGCTGGAACCGGTTCGTGGATGATATCGTTAGATTCGACGGAGTGCAGCGTAACTAGAGCCATGTATCGGATACACGCCTTGAATTTAGTGTTTTTGGCAGGCGTTCATACTCTGGATGGACTCCGATTGATCGGGCACAATGCTCTCGCCCTCGTTTGTAGTCGTCGATGCAAAACTCAGGTCAATATTATCAAATAGTCAATGAACCACCGTGAGCTTCAAATTCGTGTAGTAAGAGCAACCAATGCGGCCACCGATGGAGATGTAGTTGCAGATGGTACAATACTTTTGCAACGTCTCATTGCCCTGAACAGAAAAGAATACTGGACAGCCGTGGACAACTGGTACTCGGAGAATATAATGCAGTAATCGCTAGTCTTTAGACTGCACCAGCTTTCTCTCTATTTCCCGCGCTTTTTCTTATTTTTTCTTGATGATTCGCCCTCGGTAAGAGCAACTTCTCCAGTTTTGGAGTTGACACATCCGTTCGTCGTGGATTCGGGGTCATCTTCAGCACAAGGCCGCTTCTTGCTGCCCAAGGGATCACGGAGTATGGGATGATCCGACTGAGGCAATGTCGAGGTTGGGTTTGGATGTGATGTTTGTGGTGAGTTCACGATATCACGCGAATTTTCGTCATCTTTGGTTGGCTGCACCGAAGGCACCTTGGTGACTTCGGGAATCACCAATCTAGGTTCTGACAGGACAGCTCGATAGGTCTTGCGCGCCTCTGTCAGGTTTCAAGAGCACACAGTGCTTCAGTACTTCTGATGATAGTGATGTTGTTCAAGTAACTTACGTGCACGTAAGATGAGGGATTTGGGTACAACAGTGGATGCATCGTGAGCCAGATGTTGAGCCAGGTCCAGCAGTGTGATTCTGAAGAGAAGGCTTTGTAAGGACGTGATAAAAAAGGACCAATGGACTTACAAATTCACAATATCCTTGGGTCCTCTGTAGTCGGCCTCGGAGGCAACTCCCCCACTCACAACGATGCTTTTGCCCTTGGTCACGCGCACCACTTCTCGTGCAGCAGCCCACCAGTTTCGTTTGGTATTGGTCCCGCCATCACCACTGCCATCACTTTCACGGCCAATGGCTCCTGCGTAGTTGATCTCAAAAACTGCGCCGTTCTTTATGGCAGTTCTGACCAGAGTGTGCTTCAAATGAAAGGGCAATCGGGGGAGCGTTAAAGGAAGAGCAATAATGTGCGCGGTGAGTGGAGAGGGGAGACTGTGCGTGAGGCAAGCAAGGGAAAAGGTAGCGGAGGTGGTTGGCAGGAGAGCAATCAGATCGTAAGGTTCGACGAGGGAGGTGTTCGCATTGGCCTTGCAATCAAAAAGGTCACGCAACTCATAACTGTAGAAGACAAGGTACTCACCAAACCAAAACCTTTCTCGCTATCTTCATCAAGGACGATTGTCAGTCGCTTCAAGAATACCACCCCTGGCCGTGCCCTCAGCTGTGTAAGGAGACCATCAAGGATGTTGACGTGGGTTTTGGGGTCGATTTTCTTGTGTATGGTTTGATTGAAGGCAACCACATTGTATCCTACTGTGATGCAATCAGCACTGGCTCTGCATGAGGCGGAGTAAACAGACAATGCTCAAGAACGTCCAGACGAGCCTCAATTGCCTTGATTTGAGCAGGAGTGAAAGCTATGGAGGACAATTGTTGGGGCTGTTTGCCCTTGTTCTTCTTGGGTTGAACAGATGAGCCAGGCGGTACGGATGCAGTGACCGGAAAATTAAGGTCAAAGTGCATGTTGAATTTTTGGTGGAAGGTTGCAGCTAGGAGTTCAAGTTATCTATGTACGTGAGAGGAGCTGATCAACATGACAATGGAAGCAATCGGTTCTGGCCCCAGCACAACTTGAAGACGGTCGGACGGTCTTCGACGAACCTCTGTACTGAAACTTTAAGCTTAGCTTTGAAACGCCGGTGTTCAAACGTTCAAATATTGAGCGCTGCAGCCGCCAGCGCTCACTTGACTTGATCATAACATTACCTCAGACTCAGTCATGTTCATTATTGAACCGCCCTGATTGAAACGAGTACATGTAACATCATTGATAGTCTAATATCTCAAATGGCTTTGCTGTGGAAATGTACAATGTTTCCATACAACACAGAATCAAGGAGGCCGACCACGCCGTGAATTACATAAGCCCGTGTCAGGTGGCTTCGGTTAGATCTCCATCAAGTGAAGTTTCATGAATCATGATAAAGTGACTCCATTGACTCGTTTCAGCTTCCCTCAATACATACCACCATGGACGCTCTCAAAGCTGTTTTCGAAGCAAAAAAGGCGGAGGTATATTGGATTTATCTAAATTTCGCGCTCAAATTGAAGACATGAACAGGGAAGGCCAGCATTAGTGACCTTCGTCACTGCAGGATACCCAAGGGCACAGGACACCGTGCCCATCTTGCTAGCAATGGAAGCTGGAGGCGCAGACATAATTGAAGTCGGCGTGCCCTTCTCCGATCCCATTGCAGATGGCCCAGCCATCCAAGAAACCAATACGGTATGTTTGACTTTGGTTGTGACCGCCCAAAATACTCACGCGAGACAGGTTGCTCTCAAAAATGACATCGAGTACGCCACTGTTCTTGGGATGGTGCGAGAAGCCCGAAGCAAAGGATTGAAAGCGCCTATTCTCCTTATGGGTGTGCTGCATTTCTGTATCCATACCCCGTACACTGACTCATCGCCACCAGGGTATTACAACCCGATGCTCGCGTATGGAGAAGACAAAGCAATCCACGATGGTCGTGAAGCCGGTGCAAATGGATTTATCATGGTAGATCTTCCACCTGAAGAGGCTATCAACTTCCGTGACAAATGCACCAAGGCCGAGTAAGTTAATCAAAATCAAAGTTTATCTCACTTTGTACTGATTGCTCCCGTCTCTCAGCATGTCATATGTTCCCCTCATCGCACCATCAACGTCTCTTCATCGCATCCAATTTCTCGCATCCATTGCTGACACTTTCATCTATGTTGTGTCAAAGGTACGCAAGCCCATTTGATAATGACTTGTCCATGTCTGACCATAGTGAAGATGGGAACAACTGGTTCTTCTGTGACGGGTATGATAAATGCTGAGCTTCCGGATATCATTGCCCGTATCCGAGAGTACACGCCTGTCTCACTCGCAGTCGGCTTTGGTGTCGCAACACGAGCTCATTTTGATGTTGTAGCTGATGCTGGGGCAGACGGTGTTGTTGTCGGTAGCCGTCTCGTGAGCATCATCAAAGAAGCACCACTCGACTCCATACCTCAAACTGTCGAGAAATATTGCCTGGAGATTAGCTTGAAGGGGCAGCCTGCTCCCGTGCGATCGCTGCCAGCCTCGAAGCCTTCAACGCCTGCCAGTGGTGTGGTGAACCCAGTCAAATTTTCCCAACTCCCCGCACGCTTTGGTCAATTCGGTGGACAGTATGTCCCAGAGGCGCTCTTCGATTGCTTAGTGGAACTCGAGGAAGCTCACAATTCGGCTATCAATGACCCCAAGTTCTGGGAGGAGTTTGAGAGTTATTACGGATACATGAATCGCCCGTCAAAGCTTTACTTTGCGGAGAGCTTGACGAAGCATGCAGGCGGTGCCCAGATCTGGCTGAAACGCGAGGACTTGTGAGTGACCTGCAGAAAATGTATCCATACGCTAATAGACCACAGGAATCATACGGGATCGCACAAAATCAACAATGCCATCGGGCAGGTAATGTTGAACGTTTACTAAATTGATTATGTAGTGACACTTTATCAGATCTTGCTCGCTCGTCGTATAGGCAAGACGCGCATCATTGCTGAGACTGGTGCTGGCCAACACGGTGTCGCGACTGCAACTGTGTGTGCACGATTTGGCATGGAGTGTGTCGTCTACATGGGAGCAGAGGATGTTCGTCGCCAAGCCTTGAATGTCTTCCGAATGAACATGCTTGGTGCTAAAGTTTGTCGTCTTGTCCCGCATTGACCTATATCTGCTGACTTCCATTTAGGTTATACCCGTGGAATCAGGATCCCGTACTCTGAAGGATGCTGTCAACGAAGCCATGCGCGACTGGGTGACCAACCTGGCTACGACGCACTATCTTGTCGGCTCCTGTATCGGTCCACACCCGTTCCCAACGATCGTACGCGACTTTCAGAAGGTCATCGGGCGCGAAATTAAATCCCAACTGAAAGAGGCCAAGGGAAAGCTCCCAGACGTCATCGTCGCATGCGTCGGCGGTGGGAGCAACGCCATCGGAACCTTTTATGATTTCATTCCCGACAAGAACGTGAGGCTTGTGGGTGTGGAGGCTGGCGGTGAAGGTTTGGATGGCGACAGGCACAGCGCAACCCTCTCGAGAGGACAGCCCGGTGTACTTCATGGTGTAAGGACGTACATCCTGCAGTCGACGGCTGGCCAGATCATCGAGACGCATTCCGTCAGCGCGGGACTCGATTACCCTGGTGTTGGTCCAGAGCATGCGTGGCTCAAGGACTCTGGCAGAGCAGAGTATGTTGCTGCGACAGACGAGGAGGCCCTCAGAGGCTTCCGACTTTGCACCCAGCTAGAAGGTATCATCCCAGCGCTGGAGTCATCGCATGCTATTTGGGAAGGTGTCCGTCTTGCCAAAACGTTGCCAAAAGATGTTGACCTTGTCATTGTACGTATCCAAAACGCCCATCATTTTGCACGACGCTCATGTTTTTATACAGTGCCTCTCCGGAAGAGGCGACAAGGATGTAGAACAGATTTCGCAGCTGCTACCTGGGAAATGGGCTGACAAGCTTGACTGGCACGTTTGAGAAGATTAATTGTTGATGAGTCTCAACAAGGAGTTGTCTATGCAATTAGCGTCATGAAGGAAGAGTTGCCTGGGCGGTTAGATTCCGTGTTTTAGATAGACGCTGGTGTTGCTAATTATAGCAAGTGCATAAAATGGATGACTCGGCTCTGGCTATGGTAGTATTATTACAGTGCTTTTGCAAGTTTGAAGGCTTTTCCACCTCCAAAATCTAGATATCGGTACACACCATTTGACCACACAGAATCGATCGAGAAGCTATGGCTACTGACACATCGAGTATCCCAAATCAACGAGTTGTCGAAACCCTTGCATCCAGATTGCGGAGGCGGTGAGTTGAACCGCCCGATCATACTCCTACATCATATATCATGACAGACAAGTTGTAGGCTCCCATGAAACTGCACTCGAGACTGTCCTTGTCCTGAGACAGGTCATCTCCAAAGCACGATTCTCCAACATCGACCAACTTGTCGAAATTATCCGATCCGTTGGACGAAAACTCGTAGAAGCACAACCTAAAGGTGTCCTCCACTTCTGTTCAAAAACATTTTTGGCATCTCATCACCTTATGTTGCTTGTCAGAGCATACGGTCGGAAATACCGTGCGGAAAGTGCTACATCATATCCGCGAGGAGTATCATACTGCATCGCAAGGGACTGCGGTTGTGTCGACATCAAATAATACCCTGTCGATTGCGAGGTTCGTGTTGCAGGGACAGCCCCGAAAGCAGAATATACCACAAAAGGGGACTTTGAACGAGTCGCACGGCACGCTGAAGGAGAATAATCCAGATGACCCAGATGCATTTGCTCGAACGCTCAAACCTGTCCTTATGGAAGCCATCCAAGATGTCCTGGATGAGCTGGAAACAGTCTATGATAACATCTCGAAAAATGCAAAGGACCATATACATTCCGAGTGAGTATCCTATCATCGCAGGGCCCACTTAGCTTGGTTGCTGAGTTCAGACAGCGAGATCATTTTGACCATTGGGAAATCGAGCACCGTTGAAGCATTCCTTAAAGCCGCTGCAGCGTATCGCAAATATACGGTTATTATCGCGGACACTGCGCCGTCGTTCGTACCCAATATATATCCCGTTATGATCCATCACTCATCGTATTCCAGGTACAGCGGACATGATATGGCTCAGTCCTTGTCATCGGCTGGCATCTCAACAGTCCTTGTTCCCGATTCCTCCATCTACGCGCTTATGTCTCGCATCAACAAAGTTATCATCGGCGCCCATGCAATACTAGCCAACGGCGGCATGTTTGCAATAACAGGATCTCTGCTGGCTGCCACGGCAGCTAGGGCACACAGCACCCCGGTTGTTGTCTGTGCTGGACAATTCAAGCTCACCCCGCAATGGAATTTGTACCACGAGTACGGTGCGCTCGATTTTGCAGATCCAAGTAGTGTACTAGGATTCGAAGAGGGGAACCTCGTCGACAAGGTGGACGTGATTAACCCCTATTATGATTTTGTCCGACCAGAGTTGATCGATGCGTTCATTACAAACGAGTAAGTGTTTATCGTACGTGGGATGAAATCTCTCCTTAACGCTCTATACAGTGGAGATCACCCTCCATCGTCGGTCTATCGCCTTATCAAAGAGGCATATGACGACGAAGATTACGAGCTCTAGCTCCGTCAAGTGGACCATCTTGCAGTAACACTACCGCTTGAGCGTAATACGCACCATTTACTTGCCCTTGGTACTCAATATATTAAAGAAGGCCTCTTGGGGCAGGTCGACAGACCCAATGCGCTTCATCTTCCGCTTGCTCTCCTTTTGATTTTCCAGATGTTTCAACTTGCGCTCGTAGTGACCTGCACAAGAAGTTTTATAAGTGACAGGGAATTACCCAGAATTGTTTATGCACCTCCATAGAGTCCAGCGGTGACGTCTGCCCGCATTGCCGATAACGTCTCACGAGCAATAATTTTCTTCCCGATGGCGGCCTGTATAGGAACTTCGAACAGCTGACGAGGGATCACCTTATCTGCAATGATTGTCAGCACCAACGCGTTGGTGGGTAAACTTCATCACACACGAAGCTTCTGAACCCATTTTCTGCCCACTTCTTGTTGAGCCGATCGATGAACTATGAGAGCAAGTGCGTCTACCGGTTTCCCATTCAGAAGGAAGACCATCTGCGAAAATGTCAGGGTATTCTTGATGCAAACCCTTTCCCACCACGTACCTTCGAGAGGTCGCTCGTTTGATACCCGCCATCTTCATAGCTATGGCTATTTTAGCGATCAAACTCATCTAGAGCGCTGGCACTTACTCAAAACTGGCATAACCCGAGCTCCGGCTCTTTAATTGATCAAAGAAATCTGTGACAATTTCACTGAGGGGCAATGTACACGTCAAAATTGTTCGCGCAGACGCTTCTGATGTGCTTCCTGAATCCAGGTATCGGTGATCGAGGTTTTCTGCGCGGTGCGCAAAGCAAAGCGTCATCATCTCCCCGAGATATTCTGATAATTTGAAACGTCGGTAAATATAACCAACGCCAATATTAAGGGCTGCTGACCTTCAGGCACAATGATGGATGCGTTTACGATGGGTTCCTGCACTACCTTCACTTGGCTGGCTGTGTCCGATGTATCTGGGAACTCTGTAGGGTTGCTGATCATTACCGTTCTGTCCTTATAAACGACTTTCTAATCTTCAGAGGTCGAATATAATGCTAGCGTTGTACATACCTTTGTATGGCACGGTTGGAGCAGTTATTATTATGTTTGCATCGTATTCATCTTCCAGACGCTGCCGAAAGACATCCATGTGCAGCGTTCCAAGGAAGCCAAGACGGCACCCTTGTCCCAACGCTGTAGAGGACTCACGTTGTATAGTCACACTCCTGTCTGTCAGGGTAAGCTGTGGAAGCGTAAGAGCAGGCAAAGAATTCATATGGAGGAACGTGCCCTCTTGATGGATTCCTCGAGTTTAATGAAGTCATTGCTGTCCACGGGGAATACTCCGGCATAGACCTAGATAAAATAAGGAACCGATATTGGAGTTTCGGAATTTGGATGCAAACCATAGCTTTAGATGGCTGGAATCCTGGCATTGGGTCAACAGGCACACCGACGCGATGCAGTGTATCTCCAATATGAGCTTAGCACCAAGGTCAGAACACGGCCAACACAAGAGAGTAGAGATTGTCCCACCTTCGGAGGATTCTTTCATGTTGCATGCTATGTAGCCAACTTGTCCAGGTTGTAGGCTAGATGTAGGCATTTCTTCAGGATGCATCACGCCTACCTCAGTAATTTCATATTTCCTTCGGGTATAACAAGATGCAATCTTATCCCCTACGTGTCATTAAGCGATGAAGATAACGAGCGACGAGTATGACAACCAACCTTTTTGGATAATACCATCCTGTATGCTGACGAGGGAGATGACACCTCTGTAGCGGTCATATCTAAGGCAGTACTTGAATCACAGAAGCTGAAGTACATATAGACATATACAGACAATGAATCGAACATGAAAGCCTTGAGAGGGGAGTGTATATTTCCAGAAGGAGGTGGTATGCGGTCCACGATAGCCTGTAGAACTCCTTCTACTCCTTTGCCTGTTTTCGCGGATATGTAAAGGATTTCACTCGGGTCAATGCCAAAAGTTGACTGGAGTTGAATAGCTATTCGTTCCGGCTGTGATGCAGGCAAGTCTATCTGCAACGTCAGTTAGATGACGTCATACATACGATATTTTGAGCGAGAAACCTTGCTCAGAACAGGTATAATCTTCAATCCTCGTTCCTTAGCGACGTGAAAGACAGAGATCGATTGTGCCTGAACTCCCTGCGAGGCGTCGACCAGCAGTACAGCGCCTTGACAAGCAGCCATGGATCGCGAAACTTCCCAAGCAAAGTCAACATGGCCCTGCGAGACAAAACACTGTAAGTTACTCATCAAGACCAATAATGAAAATATAATATTACAGGAGTGTCAATGAGATTGAGCAAGTGTTGTTTGCCATGAGCCATGTACATCATACTGATGAGTTGTATTGGTCAATCACTCTGAGATTGGAATACGAGCCGCAAACCTTGCAGTCTGTGCCTTGACTTTGCGAACTTAGTGATCTTCCAATAGAAACAGATCCGCATCTGACCCACCGGTAATACCTCTCTCGCGTTCCACTTTCAGCTTGTCTAGAACCTGCTGGTTAAGTCCCGTCGACTTCGTTTCAATAGTGCCAGTGAGCTGAATAATTAAAACCATGAGAACCATGTGTATGCCTGGCAAATGTGACATGCCTCCAACAGCCTGCGTTGAGACCCTGTCAGCGAGCAATCGAGCTACATATTGCAAGACGCCCCACCTATCTGCCAAGGTTGATTTACCATGGTCTGTAAGCTAAGTTAGAGTTTCGAGACCGTGTAGACCACGCGTTAGAACTACCTATGTGAGCAATAATGGAGAAGTTTCTAGTGCATTCATGTATAAGCTTCTAGGAATCTATGCTGGCGCGTCATCATCGTACCGAATGACTTCGCAAGGAAACTCTTCCATCCTCAGGGACTTGGGTGTAGCAGCCAGACATATTGTCGTAGAGCTGAACTGTCTTGAAACAGACCGACGGACAGGTTGACTGCGCAGCAAGACCTTGAGACATGCATGCCGCCAGCCTGGGAGCATCTCCCTATACTTGCGAACGACGTGCAGAAAAGAAGCGCGACTTGAGCGCGACGTGACCCGGCGACAAGAGGTTGTGCTGACTAAGCATAATTAAAGGTTTGCCTCTAGAAACTCCAGCCTCCATCAATGTCACTACAAGAGGTCTCAGATGTTCGAAAAGCGCGCTTGATCGCGCTAAGAAACCGCAAAGAGGGCGGATCAACTGGAGAAAATGGGTACGTGGTAATGGTAATTCAAGACTGCATAATACTAACTAGCCACAGTGATTCTGTGCTTCTCAGCCGGAATTATGATCCAGAAACAAAGACGTTGAAGAAACATTCAAAAAATGAGGAGCTGACGACGGATACAGTTGAAAAAGCCGTTGAAGGAATAGCTGAAATGATCATTGCTGAGGATGAGCAACAACGAGCCCGGGAACTTGTACGTCGACCCAAGTACCGTGAACTTTCACGTTTGCAGCTACTCATCTTCCTCAGGATGTGTTTAACATCGCCCCAAAACGGCCAAACTGGGATTTAAAGCGCGACATGGACAAAAAACTTGCGAAGCTAGAACGGAAGACTCAGGAAGCTATCCACACGCTAATCCGTAAGTAATATATTCCACTCAGCATTTAGCATCATTCAATGGTCGCCTTCAATCAATAGGGCAAAGACTTGCCTCTCAAAAAGGGCAGTCGGACGACATTCTAGGCGCAATGAACGCGGAAGAGAAAGCACTAGATACTGAAGATCAACCATCGGATGAGGATGAATGAAGCAGGTTCTTTCTCTCTTGTGCTCATCATGCCGCCTCATGATCTTAACTCTTCCTCTGTACATGCTCGCCTTTTTGGTTGGGTTGAATATTGCCCTAGTGTTGTTACCTTCCTGCGATTGCAATTTCGTGCCACCACTCGCACTAACTCGTCGAGGCGTGTATGGACTACATTGCTGATAATACGCTTAGCCACAAGGTGTTACTGGTCATGTTCCTGCACCCATGTATAGTACATGGACAAATTGAACGAGGGGAGGCTATGTGCTCTCATCAAACCGCGTGGAGACTTAGACGGTATTGCATATTACAGCGTTACATTGAAATTTACTTCAGACCTTGCAGAAAGTCTGTCCTAACTGGACCTAACATGTCAGCGTAGTTGGCCATTTGTTTGCTGGGATATCATGACCGTTTGGCTGTTGGGGGAACGCATGGTGATACAATCATGTCAAGGTGATTTGTATATCATTCATTGCTATGGTTGAAAATTATGCTACTTGAAATTCGATGGACTGCCTAGTTTATGCTGGTCTCCCGTAGGCAGACCCTCCTTAGGTTTATGTTAAATACTTGAAGCTTGAAGCCTGGTCACGCTCCTTACGTGACACTGACGTGACCAAGCATACTGTCTGTCTGACATTGAAGCTAGAACTAAAGTAGAGTGTCTTCGAAGTGCTTTCACTTCTCACCAAATAGATGGATTCGATCAGAGTCTCAAAGGTGCGCTTTGTCCGGAACGCGCCTTGATATGCTCAACTGGGCGATTTGCAGGTGGAGAAGGTGTTATGTGGCAAGTCAGGCGGCGCTCATTATGGCTCACTCCACCTCACTGCACATCACCTTATTTTTGGGTATGAGGATGCTGAGAGGGAGGAGATGTGGGCGAGTCCTACTTTCGACTCCATGCTGCACTCGATAACTCGTACTGCAGGTACCTTACCCGCTGATATCTCTTGTATTGAAGCTCCCGCAGACCTTGCATGGACAGAGTCCGCTAACCTTTCACACTCGGATGTTTGAAACTTTTTCACTGTCTTTCGAGAAGGAACGGGACGCCATTGATGTATTCGAAAGTGTCAAAGAGCTCACCGTGTGCAGTGAGCGTCTAATCCCTCGATCTGGGTTGCGTTGATTGTAACGTCTATCAGCCTCCGTCAACCAGCTATATGCGTTCTTCTACACACCTAGCCCGCCATATGATGCTACGGATGGATGGTCTATATACTCCCCGAGAGAAGAATTCGGCCGAATGGGCGTTGGATCCCGTACGAAAGCTTGGCGATTTACTGATATCAACAAAGATTACGCTGTAAGTATCAGGCTTTCCCTGTTGAATCACGCAGTATGTAAAGAGCAATTCAAAGTTCTCGCCTACCTACCCTTCGCGACTGGTCATTCCCACTCGCATCAGTGACTCTACGCTGCGATACGCCTCTAAATACCGCAGCAAATGCCGAATTCCTGCGCTGACCTACTTTCACTGGGCAAACTATGTCAGTGTCTGGGCACCTGAGATGGAGTTCACTACTCATTCCTTACTCAGGGCAGCATCACAAGATCAAGCCAGCCGATGGTGGGCATTAAGCAGAATCGCTCACTACAAGATGAGAAACTCGTTGAAGCTATATTCCAGTCTCATCATTACCCGGAATCACGCCCGTCTTCTGGGCCGGTTTACGGTGCCACCAGCACGAACCTCATAGTTGACGCTCGGCCGACTGCCAATGCCGTGGCTAATACGGCCAAAGGCGCAGGAACAGAAAACATGGATAACTACAAGGATGCTAGGAAGGTATATTCTGGCATAGACCACATCCACGCCATGCGCGAGTCCCTTGCCAAGGTGGTGGAAGTATTGCGTGAAGCAGACAACCTAGCTGCGAGCGCTAGCGGCAGCCTGCCTGGTGAAGCACAACAACTTGTTGTCGTTGACCGGCAAGCGCTGCGACGTTCTGGATGGCTCAGACATATGTCAAACATACTCGAGGGCACAGCACTCATTGTTCGAAACATTCACATCAACTCGTCACATGTGCTCATCCATTGCTCAGATGGTTGGGACCGAACGTCTCAGTTATCTGCTTTGGCCCAGTTATGCCTGGATCCCTATTACCGCACCATCCGAGGCTTCCAAATACTCATCGAGAAAGATTGGGTGTCCTTCGGTCACAAATTCTTGGACCGGTGCGGACACCTCTCCTCCGACAAGTTCTTTACCTCGTTACCAGACACAGGGGGGACGAGTAGCGGCGCTGATGCTGCACAGGCGTTTTTGGTTTCTGTCCAGAATCGATTCGTCTCCCAAAGCCACCTGAAGGAGACGAGCCCTTGTTTCCACCAATTCCTGGAGTGCGTTCGTCAGTTGCAGCGGCAGTACCCCTCTCGTTTCGAATTTAATGAGCGCTTCCTGCGCAAGCTGCTGTATCACCTCTATTCATGTCAGTTCGGCACTTTCTTATACAACTGTGAACGAGAAAGACGAGCTGGTGAAGACGGATTTATTCCTTCGGAACGAGCAGCTTCTATCTGGGACTTCTTTAACTCAACCTCAGAGCAGGAGCTGAACAAGAATGATTCATACGACCCCTCTTTGGATGATCCCTCCAGTAGAGAGCCTTCGGCTGACATGGGTGTTCTCTATCCGAATGCCAAGGATATCCGTTTTTGGCACGAACTTTATGGCAGGACAGAGGAGGAGATGAATGGGAGGCTGGTTGTATCTCAAACGAAGGAGGGCCCAGAATTTGTGTCCTCGGTGGATTCTCTGGAAGATGATCCTGTTAATTCGATTATAGCGCCCGTGTCCATGCTACTTCCATCGTCCCCACCTAAAACGCCAAATCTTTCTGCTGTGCCACCCTCACCCAATGCTGGAAATGCGTCTGAAATTCTGTCTGCAGGGCTTCGTGGATTGTGGACTTCGTTACCAGACATTCCTCAAAGAATAGCTGGTGATAATAATCCAACTTCATCCCCCTCGCTACGGCCTTCTGGCCCTCCCCTACGGCCATCATCTCCAGGAAGTATCTCATCGTCTCCAGGTCGCAGTCGGACGGTCAATTCTACGGATATCTTCTCCAATACTGGGGTGAGATCAGTGTGGGGAAAGTTGTCCTCAAATGCCACCGCAGCATTCTCAGCAGTACAAGATGCTTATGATGGGGTTGCGAAGGATTTGAAGGCCTTACCCAGGCCGTCAGGAGATAACGATGAGATCCAAGGAAAGACTTCCGAGCTTCAGCCTCGTGAATTCCTTGAGCGCTCTGCTTCTCGTGGAACCAGTCATGCACATACCATCGGCTCATCATATAACCCTTGGGACAGTATGAAGCCCCAAAAAAGTATGCCTGTTCTTCCCTCGGACAATCCGTGGAGTACGACTGGGCCTCGGCAAGCCTCCTCATCACGAGGTCTCTCCGAGGAACCATTACCACTTGACCCAACAGTCGCACATCCACCTCGTCGACTAGAGTCTGAAGGCTTATCAGGATTACGATTACCAGAGCAGAGTCATCGCATCGGAGTACCCGATCCCACGGTTGTGTCCGGTGGGAGCCTTGTTTTGGAGCAGGAAGTCAAACCTCCATCGACAGATACGGATCCTCTCGGGGTAGGGTTTTTGTAATTAATGGTTGCCCTCCTGTAAGCTGTACTTACATTTTCTAATCTATCGAGGGCTTCCACATATTTCTGTAGAGCGTTCTGATTTGGTTATTCTCAACTCCTGAGGGCGGCTACGTCCGGTCACTATACAATGACGAGCGTGATCAACATTCGGGAGATTTGGTTCTTTGCACAAACTTTGCATCTCCATTAGGGCTTCACGCATCCACAGACGGGGTGGATGATAAGATCTATCATTGTATGTTCTTGACTTTTACGGTTTACAGTTTGTTGTGCGTAAATTAGTCGATATCAAGACTTCTACATCAAGTTCTGTAGAATATTATTGGAAGTCAAAGGAAATCAACCAAATTATAATCACTGGCTGACAGGATTTCACCCACAGTAGACGTCCCAGTTGAACATTTTCCCTTCATTATCTGATCTTCGTGGAATCTATTGCCACGTCTGCTGGATAAGACTCTATCTTATGTGGTTTCACAACAGGATGGCGTGATGATAAAGCTTATATAAGCAATGTTTCAACTTTTAACTGATTTTTTGCACCGCAAGTCTCAAACATTTCTCAGCATCTTCCTCTCCTCCCCTCCTTCACTTTCAATATCCGCAATGGTTGCAAATGGGAACGCGCGCGCTGCTCTTGCGCCCGGTCATTTCTTGTTCACCTCCGAGTCTGTAGGTGAAGGTCACCCCGGTTAGTCTCGTCCTTGATTAGAGTTTTGCGACGAAGCTAAATTGTAGCAGACAAGATCTGTGATCAAGTTTCCGATGCCATTGTGAGTACTCACTCCGTAGCAACTCTTGTGGTAAAGTAATCTAAACGATTTTTTTCAGCTTGATGCCTGCCTTCAGCAAGACCCACTCTCAAAGGTCGCTTGCGAGACCGCGTCGAAGACCGGCATGATCATGGTCTTTGGAGAGATCACCACCAAAGCTCAGCTCGATTTCCAAAAAGTCATTCGTAACACAATCAAGCAGATTGGTTACGATGATTCTTCCAAGGGCTTCGACTACAAGACCTGCAACATTCTCGTTGCCATCGAGCAACAGTCTCCCGATATCGCTCAGGGTCTCGACCACGGCTCTTTGGAAGACCATGGTGCCGGTGACCAGGGTATCATGTTCGGTTATGCTACCGACGAGACCCCAGAGTTCATGCCTCTGACCATCATGCTCGCCCACAAACTCAACCGTGCTATGGCCGATGCTCGCCGGTCAGGTCTTCTGCCCTGGCTGCGCCCTGACTCCAAGACTCAAGTCACCGTTGAGTACAAAAATGAGGGTGGTGCCATGATTCCCCTGCGTGTGGACACAGTGGTTATTTCGACTCAGCATGCTGAGGAAATCTCCACAGAAGAGCTTCGCAAAGAGATTTTGGACAAGATCGTGAAGGACGTCATCCCCTCGAACTTGATTGATGATCGCATTGTTTACCACGTACGTGAATTTGTAATTGCTAGCTGTAGATGTCACTCACCGGCTGGATTAGATCCAACCATCCGGCCGCTTCGTCATCGGTGGTCCTCAGGGTGATGCCGGTTTGACTGGCCGTAAGATCATCGTAGATACCTACGGTGGTTGGGGTGCACACGGTGGAGGAGCCTTCTCAGGCAAGGACTTCTCCAAGGTCGATCGTTCTGCGGCGTACACCGCTCGTTGGATCGGTATGTTTATCACTCTTAGATACGTGATATGGTGGCTGATATGTTTGCACAGCCAAATCCCTCGTTGCTGCTGGCCTCGCTCGCCGTTGCCTTGTTCAACTTTCGTACGCTATCGGTGTCGCCGAGCCCCTTTCTATCTACGTTGACACGTACGGCACTGGCAAGAAATCAAACGAGGAGCTTGTTGATGTCATTCGCAAGAACTGGGATCTCCGACCTGGTGTGATGGGTAAGAGTGTTTCTATCTGGAGAAGGAAAAATGACCAATGGTTCTTTAGTGCGTGAGCTTGACCTCCAGAAACCAAACTACCTCAAAACTGCGTCTTATGGTCACTTCGGTACGTCCTTAATGCTTCTAGAATGCAGTACAGAAACTGATCCCTATACAGGTAACCCAGCATACACCTGGGAGAAACCCAAGCAGCTTAGGCTGTAATCTCGACATTCTTTCACTCTTTTGTTACACTGGGTCCTTGAGAATCCCTTCATCTGGCATAGGAAGTTCATCCTTCCCTTCATTTATCACAGCACGCATCTATCTGTAGATTAACTCGCACACTCTCGCAAGCTCTCGCGCCGCAGCTGATATGCTGCGCTATTATCACGACCGTTACCCGGGATTTCGGTTCCCAACTACGCTGCATGTCGTTGATGCCTACCTATATCCACTATATCCCCTCCTAGTCGAAGAATATAATCGCGTTCAACCGCGTATTTTTCAGTGATTTTTCTGCGTGATAATTTTTCTGCACCATTATCTACCATTATGTATGAAGTGATATGGAGTGATTAAAGTATCTGCTACCGTTCAATTGAATTGAAGGCAACCCATGAGGTCTTACGAGGTAGCTGTCGCCAGCCGTGCCACGCACGTGGGCTGTTTAGCGACAAATTTTCGTTTCGGATCAATGATCCAGACAACTCCGAGTCCGAGATTAGATTATCAAGGAAAAAGTGACGAGACTCCGTGCCAGTTTTCTGCATGCATACTTTTTGTTTGTAATCGTTGGTCTTCACTTCCCCCGAACGTTCGTCCCGCAAACTGGGTCGCCTCTGTGTTCAGATTTTCTGCCTATTCATTCCACCCCGCAATCGCGAGTGAGTTTAGATCTTGATCATCAAAGTACTAAACTCTCTGACACATGTCCGATCTTCCAGTGTGTGGTGTTTTAGGGCTGCTGCTTCACGATGCATCCGCAGATGCAGCACCGGAAATTTCTGAAGGTCTCTCCTTGCTGCAACACAGGGGACAAGATGCATGTGGCATTGTAACTTGTGGACCGAAGGGCCGATTCTTCCAATGCAAAGCCAACGGTATGGTACGAGATGTCTTTGATGAAAAGGCCATTTCAAAATTGGTCGGCGGGATGGGCGTTGGCCATGGTAAGCCCTTTCAGCAACTCGATCCTGTCTGTGATCATCTGATATGGCGCACCGTAGTTCGTTATCCGACTGCTGGGAGCTCGAACCACGCCGAAGCACAACCGTTCTACGTTAATTCACCCTATGGTATTGTATTTGCGCATGTGAGTTTTCTTTTTGGGGACTTCTCATCCGACGGTTGACCGACGATGATCTGCTTAGAATGGGAATCTCATAGACAGTCCCTCACTCATGCAATTCATGGATGCCACCGCACATAGACACATAAACACTTCGTCCGATTCCGAACTCCTACTCAATCTCTTCGCCAACAATCTACAACAGACAGGAAAATTCCGTATCAACGAAGACGACATATTTACCGCCATAGGCGGTCTTATGAAGCAGTGCACAGGGGCATACGCATGTGTCGCGATGCTTGCCGGCTTCGGGATCATTGCGTTCAGAGATCCAAATGGCATACGACCCATCGGGGTGGCTTCCAGAAGGAACAACTCTGGAAACGACTACCTCTTCGCAAGCGAAAGCATTGTCGCTGATGCTCTGGGCTTTGGCGAATGGGAGGATGTAAAGCCTGGTCAGTTCTTGTTCACACTGTCAAGCCGCAGATACTGATATGTCGGGGTGCTGGTAGGCGAAGCAGTCATCATCACTCGGTCAGGGGTTTCAAGGAAGCGCGTTGCAGAGCATACAACCTTCACACCCGATATATTTGAATTCGTCTACTTCGCTCGCCCTGATTCGGTGCTCGATGGCGTCAGTGTGTACCGAAGTCGAATGGCCATGGGCGATGCGCTTGCTGTCGAAGTTGACAAGATTTTAAAGGAACGCGGCATGACAGTAGATGTTGTCATCCCTGTTGGTAATTTCTGATAGTCTCACAAATGTTTATTCTGATGATATTCCCAGGTTCCTGATACATCTCGCGTTGCAGCTTTGAACCTTGCTCAGAAGCTCAACTTGCCCTACCGAGAGGGCTTCATCAAGAACCGCTATGTTGGCAGGACATTCATTATGCCAGGTCAACAGATGAGGTACGACATATTGGCTGCCACGAACCCGTGATATTGAAGATCTTTTCACAGACGGAGGAATGTCAGGCGGAAATTAAACGCCATGGCCTTGGAATTCTCTGGGAAGAATGTTCTCCTTGTCGATGGTAAGCCCTGGTAAACTGAATGATTATCGGGTCCAGCCTTAACAGACGGCTCTAGATTCCATTGTTCGCGGCACCACCTCAAAGGAGATTATCCAGATGGCGAAGGATGTTGGCGCAAAGAAGGTCATTGTCGCGAGCTGCGCTCCACCTATCCGGTAGTTCCTTCTACCAATATCTTTTCGACAAATTGCTGACGAAAGTTCAGGCATTCAAATGTCTATGGCATCGATATGCCTTCAAGATCAGAACTCGTTGCACACGGGCGTGACACCGAAGAGATAGCCGAGGCCATCGGTGCAGACCTTGTCATATTCCAGACTCTCCCCGACCTCATCGCCTGTGTGCGACAATTCAATTCGTCCATTCCTACGTTCGATTGTTCCGTATTCACGGGGGAGTACGTGACCGGTGGTGTTAGCGAGGAGTATTTGCACCAACTGGAGTTACTCCGTGCGGAAAACGTCAAGAACAAGGTGGTCGTGAACTCGCGAGAAAGCAAAGGCGAGGGAAGTAGAGTCAATGGATTTCACGATCAGGAGAGTGCGATAGTGTCTAGCGCGATCAATCGTGCTGATGACACCGTCGGACTGCATAACACTTGGAATATTAGTTGACATCCAGTTACATGCGTTCTTAGACACTGAGTAGACATCTAGTAGACATCTATCATTATGTCCCGTTAATTTCATGACCTAGAAGTAACCGAGGAGCATAGCTGTGTGCTAGGTGTCTAAGTGTCTGACAATGAAAGTATGTAGTCTTCCTACGCCTGGGCCGCAAACGTCCTTATACGCAGATCTATTACATCTCTTATCGTAGTTCACACATCCGAAGGCGGGCAAATCATTTGTAGTGAATAGTAAGTACCAAACTAAACACCTATGTGAATAAATACGATCTGCTGTTCAAGCGAGCAGCGATACGCGGGAGTTCTCTTCCTCTGTCCGGATTCCCTTGTCGAATGGTAATAAAATGCGGAGTAGATGCATCCCGAGAGACCTGCTATCTTGCGCGAATAAGTGCTGCCAGTGTTGGAGTATAAGACGAGATGTAAAAGTGTGACAAATGATGGCTCTTCTTTTCATAGGGTCCTACTGCGTGGAGAAGAAGCAACGTGAACTCGGCGGTAGGACACCACCAGTGCGTGACTCAGAGACTAGCGGGGGAACTCAGTAATCATTTATCATTAACGATGACAGTGCTAGGAATCGCCAAGGTGCGACTCTCGCAGCTCATCCCATGCAAAGGACATCGCACATTTATTTCCATGGAGCCGTGCTGAAATCCTCGCAAATGTTGTGCCGTGCATCCTATTCAATAGGTTCGGAGTTCGCACTTACGGGTAAAAAAGCTTGCGCTCCTGCTCCTTCACAAGTAAGTCTGCTTGCCGATTAGCGGCTTTTGAATTGCACAGGACCACAGGACTACAGTTCATGCAAAGACCCAGAGTTCGCTAACCGCATCCCTACCAGACATACCAGCGTCCATATCCGCGGCATCTGACTCTGGAAACAGATCTTTCCTCAGCTCCATAGCCAGCGCGGGTTCCTTTTTTATTTTACGTTTAACCTCAGTATCGATGAGCTGCAATATCGTAAGCGCCCGAACAAAGAGCACAAAGTATCGTCGTACCGTTCCGTATGTGTGATCGAGAAAATCTTCCATCGAGTAGCCAGGCTTGGTGAAAGCCTCTCCAAAGATGCGCGCCACGGTCGACACCGCAGAGTCATAATGGTGAATGTGAGAGTGAAGCTCCCATAACGAAGAATCCAGTGCATTGGTAGCATTGGGATTTGTCTCCTCGTCGATGAATGGGTCTGGCCGTAATCAGTTGATGATGATCCACAAGGCGCTAAATGCGTACCTGTGTCGATGCCAGGACCATATTCAACCCTGTGTATCATCACCATGAGGGCCGGGTGTCGCTTGAGAATGTTGTACGTGAAAGGTATGATCATTATAATAGCTGCTGGAGGAGCATTCAGCGATAGCCTGGACAACCTCTTGACGAACGATGCCAATAACGTTGCAGGTAAATGCCTGGGCTGTCTGAGCAACAACAATGGATAGCTGTGGAGATGATCTCACGTGGAACTCAGAAACAGCTCGGTTAAGCGGAAAAACCGAGCACGATGCCTCAGGTGTAAAATATCGCGATGGAGGAATGCGTATAATCGAGTGTAAAATGAAGGGTAATCTCTGCAACGGCAAGACTGGTTAGACAAAAAGCGATTTCATCTGAGGAGTTACACTTACAGATTATAATCTCGCATCAAGGTGAATAGAGCATTGAGCGCTAGAAGACCGACAGTCTCGCCTACCAGAGCGCCTTAATTAACAGATAGTTGTCACCACAAAATTTGCCTCACCGAGATCAACGCATGCGCCTATCCAATCCATGACAAGCACAGGCCTAGTGAGATGTGGCAGCACACCACGGTGCATTATATTCAATGCTCTTGTCGTCAGCGCCCGATTTGAGGATGTAGAGACAGAAGATAAATGAGGCAGAAAGTTGAGCCACGCTCGCGTGAATACAGCTCGGTGAGCCTGAAGAGAGTAAAGAGATTGATGGAATGTCAGGGTGTGAGCCCGTCCTTTTATACTTTTTGTTTTTGCATCTTTTGGATTAGTATCCTCGTCGAAAAATTTGCGCCAGTCATCTTCATCGTTTTCGTCCACTGGCTCAGTTTCCTCCTCCTCTTCAATATCTCTCTTGGCGCTCTTGTGTTTTGGAGGATTTGCGCCGAGCTCTTCCACCCACCATGCGTTGAGCTCCGATGGGTCCGTTGGAAATGTCGTCAACTTTTCCATAATAGAAAGTAGATTATCGAGCAGTTGAGGATACTCTGTCGGTGAGGACTTCGAGAGGACAGTTCTAAAAGCGAACAATGAGCACTGAGTAGTGATTTTTCACGGAACTTACGTCGCTTCTCGCAGAAAACACCATCGTATATCATCGTAGACACTAAGCCATCTCTCCACGAAACTCTCTCTTACGTCCAGCTTCGTCTGAGCATTTTTACTTCGCCCTGCGGACCGAGGAGATGGAGGGCACAGTAGAAGCCCGCGTACTATGTTTTTAAAGTGTGAAAGGTGAAATTGCGGTTGTGCAGCCGGGGAGGACTTGGTTAATGAAGTCGAGAGGTGCTTCAAAAGCGAAAAAAGGATTTCCAGGGATGATTTCTAATATAGATGTGAGTATGATGGTCGACGTCAATCGAGTGATACGCACTCTTAGCGCGGGCTCGTCGTCTTGCAGTAAGCCAACCAGTAGTGCTACAAAGGAATCCAATTTCTCCCATATCCACTTGCGCACTAGTTTGGCAGCATCATCACCCCCATGTACTAGCATTCCACGAGAGGTTATCAAGACAAAAACGCGATAAATGCTATAGATAACTTTTGACATTTCTCTCGCGTCTGACGTGCCATGGGCCAGTACGAGGAGGTCTGCCAGCGGGTTAAGAGATCCATTGTCGGCTACGGCGGAAGTTAAGTGAGCTTCCAGAGACTTGATGGAAGTGGTTTGAACCGCGGTCTTGCGTCTCTTGGTCGGGGGAGGGAGAGAGGAGACTGGCATAGCAGGCAGGCTTAGAAATGCTTAACAGACTTGCATTGATCTACGATCACTGATCACTTTTTAGTTAGTCACGTGGCTGAAACCACCGTACTTCCTACCGCCACTTTGAGGCTCCTCAGGTCTTCCGTCAGTCAAAGGCATCTGGAAGACGCTGGTATGATATGTTATCTTTGTCGCCATGTAGTACATAAAGCAGCAATGGTGATATCTCAAACAAGGCAGAAGCTCATACATCATAACATCCAATGCTTGGTGATCCTGGCTCTGATAGCTAGTATTCATATCACGATAGCCTAGTGCTACATACCCGGCGCCCGCAGCGCCAGAGGAACACAAAGGAACTTCTGTCTTTCTATTTGGCGGATCTTTCTGGTTACCCTTGGCGATGCCAGAGGTCAAGTACAAGTCCAGACTGGTCAAGTCCCTGGATTTCTGCAGTGCACCAGCAAAACCACTTAAGTAGGCTCCGAGGCTGTCGGAATTTTAGGTCTGCAACCAAATCTCTCGACTTTACCGCAAGGACTGACACCGTAGCAAATGCTTTGCGCCTTGGCGACTCTGCTGATCAGGGTTCGGGCTGAAGTCCCCTGGGTCCGCTCGCAGTTGCTGTAATAGGAAAGAGGGCGAGTAGAGGTTTCATTGTCTTTGTCTAACCAATGACACAGGTAGTTAATGCGAAACGTGGATAATCGATGACCTTGGCCAAAAAGAAAGCGCGAATGGAAGGTCAGTCTTGTTACCATGTCTTCCGCATTCGTCAGCTCATGCGTGCTTGTAGAGAAAGTCAAATGAGCAAGGCACGAAACATGGTCAAGATGTGAGAGTCTTTTTCAGAATTCCATGTGCGCATTTTCATTTTCATTGAACATTTACTGAGATTATCAATAATATTGGATGTTCAATGTCAAGTTTACGTTCCCTCGCATGTATTCATTTGCCATGTTGTCATCGTGTGGCCACGTCCTCTTTTGCAGGAATAATTTAAGATAGTACCCCCTGGGGGTGACGCAATGTACGATGACGTTCTTGATTACTTGCTTGCACAACAAAGACATTATTCTGTCGTACGAACGTGTCTTTGTTCTGCAAGGCACATCGACATCCATTTACCATGTTACCATCATGTGACCACATCTTTTCTGCAGGGCATAGTACCTCCTGAAGGCGGCGCGATGTACGATGACGTTCCTGATTACTTACCCAGCAGAACGAAGACATTCATGTCGTCGTACGGGTATTTGTAATCGGTTCATCCCCTTCTTATCATCAAATCCGTTGCATCCGCGTCGTTAGCCATCGGAGGAATATCTCCCGATGCTTTATGCGAAACTCGTTGTTGACAAGGAAGCGCTCTGATAACCAACAAAATAGTACCCATGGACGGGTTGCTACTTTGTCGGTTATCGGCGGTGCATTAACGAGGTCCCTGTCGTATCATCCACTGCGAGATCCCCTGTCGCTTACACGGATCCTTGCAAAGGTCCATTCTCGTCTGAGACGACACGAGGGGCTATGGGAACGAAGGTGGGGACAATGATGACGCGGTGAGGTGGTGATTCCCTCAATAAAGATATCTTTAGTTATGGTATTAGGGGCAGCACTGATGAAGACCTTGCCTCAACTGGGCTGCCTTGGGCAAACGTGACCTTATCGTTCTTCGACGTGGCGCCACGCTTGGCGTGTTAAATGTACACGATATGTATTAGGTACACTATGACCGAGGATGACCGCGACAATCATATCTTCCCTTGAGTGTTGATCGTGGCCACTTGTGGCTATGTGTGGCTATGCGACTAATTAACGCGCCACGTCATAGAACTGGGTCACGAGACTTGTCTAAATACTTTCAGGCACATCTTTCTATCCGCCTTCCCGTCACGATTCTCCGAATGTTCTCCGTCTCCTTAAAAACGGCTACAAGGGCGCACTTCCCATTGACGCCTGGACGCGGATTGCGCTCGGTTGTCCTGCGTCAATTCCATCGTTCTGCAAAATGTCAAGAGCATTATTTAAATGCCAACGCAAAGGCAAGCACCCTTTCTTGTCAGTATCACAGCACCAGCTTGGTCAAACATAACCACAAGCGCTACATTGTATTTGTCATTTGATATTTCCAGATCTTCGACAAAGTTGTCCTCAATCCGGATCCGCCCGCAAGTAATAGAGTAGTCCTGGTCGACTTCTATGCAGAGTGTGTAACTTCGGTGTAACTCCGCGTTTACTGTTTTACTGACATGCGCGTACTTAGGTGGTGTAATCCTTGCAAGATGATTTCGCCTTTGCTTGAAAAATTGACCAGCGATGCGACTGTGAAAACCGGTAGTGGCCGTTCACTTGACTTAGTGACGGTGGACACGGACACGGAGTTTGATTTAGCAGCAAAATACCAGGTGCGCATCCGGAGACACGAATGAACTGGCTGCAAGGTGTTCTCATACCTGTCGTTCTTCAGGTGCGGGCGCTGCCGACAGTCATAGCATTCAAAGATGGCAAGCAGGTTGACCAGTTCGTTGGAGCCTTGAATGAAGCTGCCATTCGGCATTTCTTAGGCAAATTGTAGAAGTCACGTATCCCTATGTCGTTGTCGTTCGGTTCCCTCCGGTCCCAAAGGATGTATCAAATATTGAAAGCAGAACATAGGAATTCACAGCATGAAATGAAGGTTGAATATAGGTACACGTAAGAGATGAAAACTACTCGGGTTTAAACAGTGAGAGCCGCATCAAAATGCAGCGGTATAAGCGAGAACTGTGTTGAGCGCTTAACATACAGAAGGTGAAGAATCGTCCAGGCTATTGTATCGAACAACAGCCTCCTCCAGATTTTTGTTGACCATACACATCTTCCGCCTTGGTCACTGGACCCCACACAGACGGAACCTGAGTAAATTTCGGTCAATATGAACATTACATTCAAGACACAAGTCGCAAGGACAGATGAAAAACATACGAGGTGATCTTTCGTCGTCTTACAGTAACGAATTAAACTATAGACACGTTAGCTTAGCTTTCGATACGAAAAAATAGGAATCTCACCTGGCTGCAGCTTCACTAACACGAATTCTGGGTCTTGCCAGATCTTCTCGAAGGCGCTGGTTGTGTTCCAGTAGCCGACGATACCGTAGCTCCGACATTGACTGCCGTCCACCTCTAGAGCTCATAGTTATGGAGTGCGAGGGTGCGAGAAGGTAAGAGTTCCTGAGCGGTGAAAGACCATGATTAGCAAGACCCGTAAGATACAAGCACAGTGGGCTTTTTGACCGCCAAGGCACGTACCACTTCGTAAAAACGCCTTATAAACTGCACTTCGGGTGTGGTACGCTCAAGAAAACAGGACACCACAGGAACAGAGAGTGGGGATCACGGGTGGAGGAGAGCGAAGTGCCGCAACAATTACCCAGTTTGAATGCTTTGATGCGTTATTTGTACAGTATTTTGTCTACGACTTTTTTCTATATGCGGACTCGACCCTCGGACTGTTGAAATTCGTTTGGATAAGAAACAATTTTTTTCTGTACAATGTTCCTTTGACCGGTCCGTAGCTAAAGAGTCATTTTAAAAGTCGGACAAGGCCATTTTGAAAGTCGGGACGGGCCATTTTAAAAGTTGGATGGGCCATTTTAAAAGTCGGACGGGTTCACTGCTAAGCGTGCCTGACAGTCGCATAGCCTGTGTGACCAAACGACTGGGACACAGAATTAACAAGCAGCGCATAATTACAGAAATCGGGGCAATACGCTCGAGCTAAGTACATAAGGGCCATCAACAAGATAACAGACCAAGTCATACGATACAAAAATTGCGCTCCTCCAACAAGAACACACTTTAGGGAAGAATGAATTCGGTAACGTTAACGGGTTCCGGGAAAGGCACATGAGTATTGATAGAACGCGATCTGTGCCTAGTATCTGTCCAGTATGCCTCTCAGGAGTTTCTCCTTAGCTTTTGCATGGTCTTCGGCTGTGACAGACTTGTGCGTCTTGTCGAGTTTGGATATGAGTCTTTCGATGTCCCCAGGAACCGACCTCGCGCGATCTCTAAGTAGTTGGACTAGATGGAAGGATCACATTCTGATCAGGTTCATAATTCAAGAAGCTTGGGAAGAAATACCGCGTTCATTGATGCCCTTTTCGCATTCATCAGATAGCTTGTCGCTCTCAGAGCATATACGTTGCAGCTGGAAAGATAGCTCCTCGAGCGCGGCCTAGAATGTCATAGCTGAAGTTCATGAAGTGGACAACATCGACTTTCACAAACTAACTGTCACCCTAGCATACGTCGAAACCACTTGATCTTGTTCACGTCTTGCAGCATCCTCGAGGGCTCTTGATTGCTTGTCAAACAGGACAACTCCACGAAGCAACGATGGGTGCATATCGTGGGAGATACGTTTATGAGTGTCGCCTACGTGAGTAATCACTGGAATGAGAATATCCTTGGACTGTTCTTTTGCAGCGCGACCATGAGTAGCGAAGGCTGGCTTGAGTCGATCTACAACAGCTTCTCCATCGTTGAAATCGGGTCTCTCCTCCCTGAGTTAAAGTGAGTGACCAAGGAATCTCTGAAGGTTGTAAAGTTAGCGCGTGTTTCACATACTCGTCGTCTAGTAGAGCAATCAGGGTAGCATGTTCATCCCAGTCAGATTCCGTTGCAGCATCTTCGTCGTCTGTATCGCGGCGCCCCTCTATAGTACCATCATCAACGTCGCTGAAATGGTCTTCTTCGCGATATTTATTGAAGGTATCAGACTCTTCTGATGTAGGAGAGTGATAATGGGTTTTGCAAGTGCATTTATGCGTAGTCAGAAGCTTCTTGAAGGGGGAGTAAAGTCTGTTGCGGGCAGTTACGCGCGATTTATCGTTGGCTGCAGATAGGAAATTCATGGCTGTCAGTAACGTTCCTGAAGCTTGAGCGCATAGATGGCATCTGACGGGACTTGGGCGCTTTGGACATACTGGAGCGCGTTCGAGAGACAGATCTTCTATTTGCTGGGGATGAATAGCGTACCATGATGAGTTCGTGTAGAAGATGAGTGGAATGAGTGGCAGTTGACTTGGACCCCCTGAGATTTGATTGGAACTCCGATGCGGTATTTCCCACTAAGCTTTCATTTCTTTGTTTCTCCCCGCTATCCCGTACATCGTCGCCTGGTGGGCAGGTGCGTTCTTCTTCTCTTTATTCCAACTAGTTTCTTTTACTTATCAGCTGACCATCCTTACAGTTGGTACATTTTGCTCTCGTATTTCAGATTTTCGTTCCTCCAACTTTCAATTCCTACTCTATTTCACTATGAACGCCCGCCCGCACAAGCAGTCTATGTCGGAGCTGAAGCTCCGCAGGCTTACGGAACACAACCAGCGACTGCGAGAGGATCTCGCACGACCGCGAATGAGAGTGAGCGAAGCAAGTGCAAGGTACCGCCCTGTCTTCTTCTCACCGAAGTCAGGCACAGGGATCTCACCCTCACTCACTCGCTGTGTTACAGTTTAATTCGTTACTGCAAAACTACAAAAGATCACCTGGTGCGTTGTTACTATCGATCCTTGGGTTACGATATTCAAAATGTCGGCCCTCCATATCTGTATTTATACTCATGTCACGTACTTTTAGGTTCCGTCTGTGTGGGGACCTGTCGGAAAGGGTGAAGATCCATACGCACCACCGCAAACAGGCTGCAACTGTATCGTGATGTGATGCATCGGCCCTTATACCCCACACAATGTGACATACCCCCTTTCGCTTTCTGGTTTCGGAGGAGAGATCCAAAGTCGATATTTCCTGAGCGAAAGCCCACCCATCTTACGCACACATTCGAATTGCTCACGTTCGTTACCCTCATATCATACATTCTCTCGTCTAGGTGACATTCTAAACCAATGGACGATGCTTCTTGCTTGCCAACATGCACATGTTCCAGTCGTATACATTTCTTGGAACTGCAAATCCATCTTGTCGCTCGAGTCATTCCAGGTTCTTTTTATATATATTCACTTCGAGCTTCTCACTCTTTGCATGGTCACACATATCCCAATTCTCCGCAATTTTTGCATAACTTAGTGTTTTATTTGTTTTTATCACCTTTTGTTTCGGCTGGATGTGCATCTATATGTTATCTATGTTGGGAGACCTTAACAAAATCATATTATTCTGAGTCACTCGAAGCGAAGAGTCAAAATGCTGTTTATTATGAAGAATCATTTGAGACAAACTTTCGATCGACCTTGAGCTTGCGTGCACTCACCTCTTGTCCTGTCAGTTTAGTTCTCGTGTGTTCGTTTCGTACAACAGAGAAACAATAAGTCGGTATGTTTCTTTGTGAACTCCTGTCTAACTCCCGCCAGGGGTCTTTCGCACCTTCATAAAGTGGAGGAAACCGAACACGACCCTCGCTGTGCATAATTCTGAGTGCACTGCCAACCACGCTAGTGCGAACGTTACTTTGTTCTTTTCATACCTTCTATCATCCTTCCATGATTCAAGACGTGCGGCTGCAAATACGCGAGCTTTCTGCGCCAATAGCACAAAAACTCGGTATCAGCAAGATATCTGACTTTGCTGATGTGATTGTATTGTCATTTTTATTCTTCTCTGTTGTGCACAATAGTCTATCACCCACTGTAAGCGCGGCGCTCTTTCCTGTGTCGTATGGGAAAGCCGGAAAGAGAGTGCGGAATAGCTGGTGAGATTGGCTGCACTGCACCTATAAATGGGCTGACAGTTACTACAGGGACATACATGTTGCATCGCTCGTTCATGCTACTATAATCATATTCCTTGCTGGGCGCTGTCTTAATATTCCGAGTCTCGACGAAAACCGCGCTTTTGGCTGGCATGAAGATGCAGGATTTGTGATCGCTATTGCCACGGGGTGAGCTTACTCTGAGAGTGAACACCCTCTTTTTCTGACGTCTTCACTTCAGTTACTTCATCTGGGACTCGGTGGAATCAATCATCCACTTTACTGAAATTGGATTCGTTTTCCATGGTACGCGTCCAGCGAGTTTCTTTGCTAGTTTGCTCCTGACCAAGCTGCAGGTATTTCCTGCCTTCTTATATACGGCCTTGGATTTGTGCGTAGCACTATCACATCGAGTTTTCTCGAAAGGGGCATTTAACTTCATCAGACACCTTTTGTACCTTACTATGGGGTGCGCTTCTTGTTCTGGGAGCTGTAAGTGGCGAACCATTATACTCATTCAGCTTCTCTCGCTCATATCTATTCAAAGGAGCACTGTGTTTTTGGACATCCATTGGTAAGCAGTGATCAGGTATGCTCATGGTGATATAGGACGAGCTTCATTTGTAGGTTCTTGGACAAGACGGGAAAGACGGGTAGCACCCTGCAGCTTGTCAACGGCATTGCTCTTATTGCGACATTCTTCTCTGTGCGCTGCGTGTGGGGCGCAAAGATGGTCAGTGCCCATTCAACTATCGTGCACATGAAGTTAACGTTTCCAACGCAGTCGTATGACTTTTTTGTGACATTGAATGGCGTGTACGACCAAATCTCAACTCCATACGTCATCATCTATGGAGGTGGCAATATCTTGCTTCAAGTGCTTAACTGGTTCTGGTGGGACTTCAGTCTTCTCCGTCCTGAGGAACACAACTGCAACCTTCCTTGACAGGTTCGCCAAGATGATGATTGCTCTCAAGAAAAGGTTTCACGGCAAATCCGATGGACACAAGGTCGTCAATGGACACGGTAATGGAAAGGCTAAGATCTAGATGACTTCTCAAACGCTGGTAAAATATGTATCAAGTAATAATAGACTAGGCGTCGGTGAAGGCTGCCTCTACTTGTGTCCGCACTCTCTGCTCCCAGGCAACAAGGTTCACATGCCGAGTGACCTCGATTCTTGTGCTATCTTGGCTATGTAAAAGACCGTGTAGGTACGCGAATGCAAGTGCATCTAAGGCAGTAGGATTTCTACGGGGTGTTGTTGGTGAGCATACGTCACGACTCCACAAATAGGGGGGTGGCTTACTCGGAGGCAAGAAACCATCGATCAGTTCCGAGCCGTTCAGAGAGTGAAGTGATGGCCTCCGCATATTGTCCTTGAATGGATGACAGTGTAATGTTCGTTCCAAATGGTGGCAGTACTGAGCTCAAGCCAGTGAGAGGAGCGGGTGGAGGACTAAGAGTGACCCCCAAAGCCCTGCCCCTGGCGACAGCTGTTTTCAAAATCTGACAAAAGGCAGGTTGTGAAGATTCCTGTGATAGAGTCTAGCAGCAACTATCAGGGTGTGGACATTAAAAGCAGACGAAAATGCACACCAAGGCAGTATGCACGACGCCCTCTAGCAATGACACCCATGCGGTACTCTCATCTTTCAGACTACTATCTCTGTAGCCGTTCAGTTGATCGTTCCAATTGCCAGTCCGTCCATCTACCCAACGAGAGATAGCGCGCGGTGCTAATAGCTCAAGGCTAATATCCCCGATCGCAGGAACGTGTAAGCAAGGCAATCGACCATCGATTCCACCTTCGGGAGAAATGTCCCACCGCACAGCAATGTCCGTGAGCCCGCGCAAAGCGATGTATGCTTGCCATTTCAGACACTCAACGTCTGTGCTTAGGATACCGGAGTTAGTAGTTTGATCGTCTGATGCTCGGGGAGGTGCAATCCATAGTGTAGGCCCTTGGGAGTGACATTGAGGGACCGTTATTGCCGGGTAAGTGTACAGAGGGAACTTGTTGAGAAACTTGAGGAAGGGTGTACGGTCGAAAAAAGAATCCATGCTCGAAGGCTTCAGCAAGCTAGGCGCAGGAGGTTGTTCACGCATTTTTGGTAACAAATTGAAGCTAATGTGGGGATATGCAAAGATATTAGCCACTGAATTCTTATAATAGCCTTTTAAGTTATATATTTTGCAAAATTCACGAGATCCTTGTATCACTTACTGAACAGCACTAAACTTGCAACTGCTTGCTCACCGACTGTCGTTCGCGTCGACGACTGGCTGGCACCTTCATCTAGACGCGACGAGCTGACTTTATCCCTCTCAAATTTGGCAGGTTTGAGTCAAGAAGTCCTTCATCAGTCTAGAGCTCGAGTGGTCGAGTTTGCCTGTGCCCTCCGTCTTGTTGCGCACGGGATTCCAGCACCAAGTGTAGCACATGTCTGATTATGCTTCAAGCCCCTCTAGGCCGGCCTCCCCTGTAGATGCTTTACCAGAGATACCACAACCCACACGGCCATTCCGCTTAAACTGGGATGCATCTTCTCGCGTCCGAGGTCCAGGGAGTGTTTCAGAAACTACGGAAGGTCATGGAGGTGACTATTTCACAACGCCTTTTCGACTCGAACTTCCAAATGTATCAACTGCCAATATTGTGCTTGGCGCTTTGCCCCAGGAATGGAGCAGCTCAACACAGGGATTCAATGGTAGGCTGACCTAGGCTTCCGTGCCATGGTATTATGCGTAATTCTGATTGTTTTCAGCGATATCAACGGTTCTGAATAACCCTCATAAACGTCAGGACCCTCCAAAAGCACATTCTTCCCTCCCAGCCGTGCCCCCTGCTGATTTACCGCGCGTGAAGCGTAAGGACTTCGATCCGTATCTTAGAACCATTGCGCCGGAATGGGAAAGATTCGAGCGACACATGCAGCCAAGTCGGGATGATCAGGCTCAGCCGGACACATCCTCTATGTCTCGTGTTTCAGTGGACACCCTACTTACGCCACGTACGCCTCGACCAGGAAAGCTATTACCACCACTCACCTCTGTCCCTCGGGTGTTCTTTAATTCTCAATTTAATCTTGGTGACCCACAGACATTCAATGCTGTCATAGAACACCGGGAAGGCGACGAGGATTCATCAGACCCTTCGTCGCTCTCATATTCACTCCATCTACTTGAGAAGCTTTCTCATCACGCGGATACCATCGAGCAGCATCTTGTTCGCGAAATTTCTCTTCGATCCACATCATTCTTTGCTGCCTTAACCAACTTGCAAGACCTGCAGACAGAATCGGAGGAATGTCTCGATCGAATATCAAAGCTGCGCGGACTGCTGAAGGAGGTCGACGAGAAAGGAGCCAAACGAGGACTAGAACTCGTAAGGAGGGAACGCAAACTCCTCAATCTCGAATCCGTTTGTAGTGGCGTCAAAGAGGTTGGAGCTGTACTAGAGATGACGGGTGTGGCAAAGGGATTAGTTTCTGCTGGGCAGTGGGGCGAGGCTTTAACGGTCATTGAGGGCGTGGAAGCACTCTGGGATCCTTCAGCTGATGAAGGGAAACCTGCAGTTTCTGGCAAAGGCACTCGTACGGAACTTGTCCATATCACCACAAACGGGCGATTATCTTCCCTTCCACCTATGCCAGAATCGCCACCTCCAGAAAGCGAAGGCGAAGGCGCTAGGAAGCTGCCATCGATGTCGTTATCCTCCTTAGTCGCCTTCTCTTCTCTTCCTGCACACGTTTGTGCATTGACGATGGAGATAGCATCCTCACTTACCGCGGAACTCGTCAATGTGCTGAAGCTTGACTTCCTAGAACGAGTGAATGGAGCGCCTGAACTGGCCGGTGACGTGAATCTCTCCCTAAAAGATAGGATACGGCCCCTTCTTCAAGGCCTGTTGCGCACCAAAGGCATTCGCGAAGCTACGGTTTCTTGGAGAGACGTTGTGACAAGTGAAATGCGAGGTATCATCAGGCATGTATGTGCTCCACACATCAATGTTGAATGGTAATTGATATTTCTCTAGCACCTGCCGTCTTTCAACCCCGATGAAGAAGAGTCCAAAGATCCTAAAGCTGCTCCGAGGTAATTGTGGGCGTTGGCTTTACTGACACCATGATTGATTATGATGTGCTTGTTCAGTGGACTTGCAAGTCTTCTCCGTTCCAAAGAACACGCAGAATTCCTATCACTTCTCTCGCAGCTGTATACGAGTCTCCTGAACGGCATTAAAGGCATCCAGGCCCAAAATAGCACACTAATAGAAGCGCTTCAAAATTTGCAGTATGGCTCCTCATCTATGCTTCTTTGCCCTATCGCTCACTGCCATTCCATATCTATGATTCATATCCCCACAGGGCACCTAAACCCTCGGTAGATATTGCCTCACTACAAGAAGAACTCCTGGACATTCTATCTTCAGCTGCGGACCTTTCGAACAAGCTAGCGGCGATAGTCATTGGACATCGATCAGAACAGCATGCGCAGCTTGATTTATCCGGCTTCCTTACCTTTTTCAATACTTCGTGGGGCTTCGTGGTGCAGTGCGAGGTGATATGCCGACGGATGATCATGGGGCTGAGGGGAGTGGTCCTTGGTCAAGTAAGTGCCTTTACAAATCAATGAATCATACGTTATTTATGTACGTTCTAGGCGAAGCACTTCCTACAAACTTTCCATCAGGCCAAAATCAGCCAATCTGCGAAGCTTGTTGAGGATGAGCAGTGGAACCAGATGAACACAGTACCTGCAGCACTGCAGCACATGGCAGATGTCCTCGTAGATTCTGCAGTTCGGGACTCTCCTGAACTTATCATAGGAGAGACAGATGACTCGAAATCTACCAACGGCACTTCACCGTTACCATCCCAACCCCCTTCGCAGCAGAATGGATCCACACCCCACAAATACCTCCGAATCGAAGAACGACCATACTTCTGTGTTTCTGCGACAGGTGCTGTCCTCGGATTGCTATTCGATTACCTCAAACTTGTTGTCAATCTACCCATGCTAAACACCGATACGATGGGTCGAGTCATCGAGTTTTTGAAGGCGTTCAACTCCAGAACCTGTCAAGTTGTGCTGGGCGCTGGTGCTATGAGATCGGCTGGTCTGAAGAACATCACAGCAAAACATCTTGGTGTGTAGTACATTTCACTGTTGACGGTATCCATTGATCTTACCTATTTAGCACTGGCATCACAGTCTCTGTCTATAATGATCGTGCTCATACCGTACGTACGTGAGACCTTCCGACGCCACCTTAGTCCAAACCAGGCAGTCATGCTTACGGAATTTGATAAACTAAAGAGGGTGGGTCCGGAACCGTTACACGTCATAGCTGAGAATCTTATGCGTACGCGAAGGACTTCCAAGAGCATCAGAATGAAATTCATTCTAAATTGATTGCTATTATGGGGGATCGCACTAGTGCACATGTCAAAGCTTTACAGGCAAGTTTTTACGCCCTTTGTCATCATCTGCAGGGACCTTGAAAGCTAACCCGAGCGCGAACAGAGCGTTGATTGGGAGCGGCCGAAGCAGGGTGAAGGTGTCAATGATTACATGGAACTTCTTGTCAAGGAAACTGTCACGCTTCATAAGGTACTTTCAAGGTACCTCACAGCACCGGTCGTGGAGGTTCGTAGTTGATTTCTACGTACTAACCGCGTGCGCTCACAGGCTGCACAGTTTGTCATGTCACAGGTTGTTGCTGCGATCAATCACCGCCTTTCCGAAGAATACAGCAAGATTGACTTACAAAGTCAAGAAGCGAAAGACAGGTAACTATTTCTAGTGGACTGACTTTCCACATTGTAACGATTTGCATGCAGGATGCTCGCAGATGCTCACTACCTTCAGGAGAAATTTTCCGTTCTCAAGAACGTCGGCGCGCCCACGAGCATGCTCAAAAACTTTGTCGCAGAGAAGGCTCTGCCTCGGAAATCTGCGTTCAGTAATATCCGAGCTACCGCAAGTCCTAACGAGCGCATTAAGGGTCTCCTTTCTCGCAGAGACAGTGCTAAGCCAGACAAGCCCCTACCGGCAGTTAGCTCGTCTCCGGCACCTAGTCCGCCGCCGCCTCAGGAGACACCTGCCGATGATGTCACCGCGGAGGAAGACGGGGGCTCAAACCTCGATGATGTGGTACCACCTCCACGAGGCAGTTCCCGCGGGGTGATAGGCTTCAAGCAAGCGGAATCACCCTTGAAAATAGACATGGCGGAGAAAGATGCTCTCCCACCCCTTCCTGAAGACGCAAATCACATTCTGTCTTCAGGAGCGGAACCCTCTAACCATGTCGCTGCAACAGAGACGGAAATTAAGGCCACATCGATACCATCGCATAGCGTGGAAGAGCGTGAGGATGGCGATAGCCGCGACGAAGTCCCACCTGCGGTGGTTACATTACCTTGCATTAGCGATCGTGGTTGATGTGTTTGCTGGCGCTCATTCGGGACAATTTAGATAAATAGTAATTTTGGATTCGTATTGAAAATTGCAAGCTTGCAATTACAGTAAGAAGGCAGTAAAATCAAGCCAGGCATCACCGATTATCCACGAACGTATCCCATGAACCATGATGCTGGGACCCGTCCATGCATAGTTGTATTCATATATTTGTCACCCCCGATACTCACTAGTAACATGGTTCTTCCATTCTCTGATCCCATTGTTCTTATTATCCGTTAGAATCTTCCTACGCTTATCTGGTTTCAAAGGGGCCCGTGTAGGCTTGTGTAGGCATGGAATCAACAAGGTTCTTTGTCCCTTTGACACGGGACCTATGCCGCACAGGTCCCGTGTCGTTCGGACCCTGCGAAATGTGGGGAAACAGATTCGGAAAGGACCCCTGGCAGTTGCAGCCCGCCATAATTCTCTTTGGGGGTCACAGGCTTTAGAGAGGGACAAGTAAACTTGCGTATTTTTATGCTGCATTTGACATATGTACTGCAGTAAGTACAACTGCCGAACCTGATGTCGTGAATTGGACTGCGAGGGCGAGGCATACTTATTGCTGCCGTCCTAGCAGCTTCCCACCTGTAGGTAACATAATCAAGGATTTGTAGAAACTCCACAGGCTCCTAGTAGAGTAACGAAGTTTGATTTTCTTCAGGAAAGTTAACACAGGATTTAGAAAATAGCTTAAAATACTTGTCGGTGTTCCTGTGGTCAATGAAGGTGCTTCATTGGGCGAGTTACGGGCATGTTCTCATGTCGGGGACTTTTCCCGCCGCCAAGCTAAGTATACGCACTTGTCCAAGGGAGGAGGCCTGAGAGTCGGAGCGCTAGCGGAAATGATTCAATGATAAGTAAGTAGCACTAGTACTGTCGCAGGAAGTTAACTGCGCAGCAACCCCATAGTGATCTTGGAGGCGTGGCACAAGCGCGATGAGTCGCGGGGCAGAAGCAGCAGCATCATCGTCATCGTGGAATGTGCATTCACAAGTTATCCGGGCCGCGTACAATACGTACGCGCGTTCACCAATTGCATGCGAACATCTTATCGTTTTCCATAAATCGAGAGTCGAAGGAAGCGTCATTTTCATTTAGGGCACCTGGCAAACGATTCTCGGTTTAATCAAATCCCCACACTTGAAGAGAACCATACCGTCATGTCTACATTTCCAGGATTAGACTCGTCGGGAAAAGGTCTGACAGCTCTCGTACGATCTACTCGGTCCACCTGCTATCATTACCGAGGTTAGGCAATCGTCGAATTCCTGCCTTCGGCGGCGCTACTGTAGATATGACGTATATACCACAGTCACTGAGGCACAACACTTGCGAGGAGTATGAAACTTCCGAGTCCTTGGAGCATTGTGACCATGCGTTTCAAGGAGCAGCCGGGGTCCTATTCGTTCGGCAAAAGTATGAGCCCATGAAGCACGAACGACTTGCCACGGTGCCTATCAGCACATTGTTGCATAAGGGCACAATAGCCCAGGCTTCGGCTGTAATGATTTGAGAATACGTAGATCAATTGGGTGCAAGTCGGGACTCAGCAATGAGTCACTCGGTGGCGGCCCAGGCTCTTGTGACCGTTAAGCACTCCGGTCATTGCGCAGTGATGCCCCATATTGGTATTCAGCGGGGACTGCATCGGTCCCTGAGACTGGCAACGAGGGTGATTCTGCGTTCGATTATCAATTACTTTGTAAACTTGTCCGTCGCATCACCGACGACCGAGAGGGTCAATCTGTATAATGACTGAGAATTGTGACTTTAGAGTGCTTGCCGTGCGGGCCGCCGCGGGCTGTTCAAACGTTCAACATTGAGCGCTGGTGCGGTGCTATAGCATTCCGTGTGTTACATAGCATATTTCACGTTTCACGTGCGACCGGGGAAGAGCGAAAAACGTTGCGTTCTTGGGGTGACAGGTTGCACAATAATTGCCTGCTTGTTCTCTAGCGATGAAATTTTAAAGGCCGGATCAACGTGTTCTTGGTTTTCGCTCAACGCACGCGGGATTGCGTCTGTATTGGTCTACGTAGGCAAGGGTCGTACTAAAGTTGCGCAATCAAACGTGCACCACATCAGTTGTGACGTCAAGACAGTAGAGAACAATGGGGTCAACTGAGGGGGTTACTGAAAAATTACGTGCTCTTGAAGGAAGTATAGCCAAAAACGGAAGGTGAAAATTACGAGTAGTGCAATGTGCAACTGTGACGTGGTTCCTTGGGTCCACTTTCGTGAGATCACATGCTTTGACTCGACAGTTCCAGTCTTGTCTGAATTGAGTCATCTGTAAATCCAAATTATTATTTCTGAATTTTACCATTCCTCGCACCGCCCCATATTTAAGCCATTACCATTCCCTTCTTGTCCCCTTCTCCACACGTCCTTCCACCCCGACAGCATACTCCAAAGCTGTCATCTATAGCGAGCTAGCTTACTTCTTACCTGTGGTACCCTTTGTTGCTCAGGAAGCCTCATGTTCGAGGAGATTTGCCTCACATGCTCGAAACACCTTCGTGACGATGGGTACGCCCTTCCCCCATGCCCACCTCCCTGCTTTTGATTCACTTTATTTTTATAGTCGTGCGTACTGCAGTGATGAATGCGAAAATTTGGACATGTACAATTCCCCGTCTATATCTTCAGCTAGCAGTGCCCTTTCTTCCCCCTACCTCGACTATGCTCTCGGTGGCGAAGTTCCAGCACTAATGCCATCGGCATTAAGCACTGCCCTCACAAATGGTTTTCAGAAACGGGGTCGATATTCCGTGTCGTCCTCGTCAACGTCCTCCGCTTCGTGGTCAGCCTTTTCCGATGCAGAAGAGGAAGGTCATGCTTCTGTCGGTATTGAAGGCGACCCAGCCTATGAGGGAGATGGTTTCGATGTAGGTGTGTCCGGCGACGGCTTCACGCGGTCTGCAGGCTACCTGCATCCGTGTAAGTCCTCAGGTCTTAGTTACGCTCGCCAACCATCTTCTACAAACAATCGGTCAACCATTCCCCTTCTTCACCGCCGAACCTCTTCTACATCTAGCTCTGGACTCAGACAAGTCCCTTCCACTGCCGAAGATGATGCAGACTCTATGAGCGACGTCCCTCGTAGCTTCCACGAGGAGAAACTTTCGGAGCAAGAGCGGGAGAGCCACAAGCTCACTGTTACCTCCAAGTCTAAAAAGTCTCGCAACCGTGCGAGTCTCCCCGCATACTTTTCCCTTCTGCAGGTCAGCTCTCCCCAACACAGTTCACCGCCACTTTCCAGTAGTTCAGGGAACACAGTCCACCTTAATGATTCTCCGCCCACACCAAAAATAGCTTCTTTGCTAGCCGTCTCTGCCCTTCGCCCTGCTGTGGAAGCGACGCCACGCGGGCGACGACGCCAACCAGAGGTATCCCATAGTAGTCGCTCCCACTCTCGCTCTCGCGCACGTCAGCAGACCCTAGTTCCGGGCCCTCGTGAACGTCAGGATAGCCGCAGCAGCGTCGAGCAAATCTTTGATTGGACTTGTGCTCCGCTGCCTCGGGGTCGTCCAAGTGTACGGCGCAACTCATCGCCACTTCCGAAGATGATGTCCTCCATACAACAATTCGAGGAATCGCCTTTTATTGCCAATTCCATCAATGAGACTCGCGAGCGCAGGGGTCGGTTCAAGCGCGAGGAGCTCAATCCAAGCTCGCGCGATGCGCCAGGTTATGGGAATGGTAGGAGTGGCCTACGAGAGCGAGAGCGCCAGCGCGGCGCGCCCCCCGGTCCTTTATGACCGTCCACGCCCCGAATTCCACATGTTTTTTCTCGTTCACATCCACACTCATATTTTTGCACATCGGGCGACGCAAAAGCAATGATCCCGAGGAAACGACTTACCTCGTCCCTACGACCTTGATCGACTCAACTCTATCGCTTCCACATCGTTTTCTCGTCGCATTGCACTCAAAATCAACCACACCAGTTTCCTACTCGCCCTCTATTTCGACCATACGTAACATATCTATATCATCAAGACCATTGGTCGCAGAAAACACCCAGAAGTACAGCATGCCACGTTCTTCGTTCTTCGCATCACCATTCATTATTCGCGGTTGTCACATTTAAGACGCAAAGCATTCATCGTAACTACTACACCTCGCATCATCATTCGCCATTCTGTCTTTACTAGTCGTCATTAAAACAAAAGGATTACAAAATGGACCACGCTCGTTTCATGTTACCATATATCGTTGAAGTTTTGGGATTGCGCAATAATATTCGCACTTGTGCAGTACTTTATAATCGTAGTACATATTGCATATCCATTCCTCTGCGATGGGACCGAACCGTCACCGAGCAAGACATGAATTTACAAATTGTTTGAAGGCGTAACGTTGTCTCAAACTCGGGAGCTTGTCCCTCCGGTCTAGAATTAACGTTGGATTCATTGATATTATTATGCAATATCTTAGGGTTGCATATCGCCACCTCTAGTACGCCTGGAACACGGACCAGAAACACTGTACCAACAGCTTCCCTGACTTATAGCGATGCGGTCACATGCCACAATTTGGCCTTCAGGGCCTCGTTGCAAACGCGCAGTGCTGAGCTCCGATCATTCTCGAGTGCCGTGATAGTTCCGATACTTTTTATTTGATGATACACACAGCAATACGTGTTTTACAGTTATTTGCGGAAGCCAGAGATAAGCCAAAGGCTCCGGTAGCGCGCTCTCGGGCTAGAAGTAAAAGTTAAGAACAGCAAACATACCGCGCAAAGCCACCTAGGATGCGTGCGAACCTTGACACGCGACCGTGGACTTCCCTTTTAGGAACTCACTGAGCTCTCTCAAGTCCCCTTCAGCAACTCATCTTGTGTCCCTCATCAAGTATCTCTCCTTTACTAGCGACCGACAGACTATCCAGACAGTCGGAAATATTCTAGCTTGACAGCTGCACTTCTGGTGCTGCATGAAACTGCTACTCAGAGAACTATCAACTTGCCATCATTGATTCACTTACTCCGCTGAATACTGCAGAGGACACTCGTCCTACGCGCCTAGGGCTGTCCCCAAGCCTGGAATCCGCAACAGTTGAGAGTCATAGCCAGTCTACTTCCACACAGTCAAGGACAGTTTCCATACAAGCTCATAGAGCTTCTGCGATACCATCCACCAGACCCCGGACACAGTTCGAGGAATCCGTGGGTGACGTGCATTCTGCTGCATCAACAGGTACGGCTCGATTAATCTTGAAAACACCTCGATCATGTCTACTAAACTATGCATACTCATCTTGCATCGTCATATCCAGATACTGAGCTCTCACGGCCCCGCAAACGACAAAGAATCGATAGTCCGACTACCCTGGACTCCACTTCAACCTCCCCGACTGCCGTCAATCACAGTCTTCGCGTCACTGAACCGCTGAGCGACATGCGCATCCCTGAATCTGATAATAATCTCTCGACTTCGTATGATTTCGCACCAGAGGCAGGCCCATCCTACGTCACCTTGGACAAGGCTGGTCATTCCAATGGACTAAGTAAGGAGAACGGCCACACTATTCCAGTGTCAAATGGCACGACTTCAAATGGGTCTCCATCCATGGGGAATGGTATCGCCAAGCATAATTCGTCCATTGCACGAGTGTCCCTGCCAGGCACCACCCTTTACGACGACGCCTACGTTGATCGTGAAGAATTTGTGAGATTGGTTATCCAGAGTCTTAAAGACGTCGGATATATGTAGGTTACATTTGTTCCCTTTCATTGCAGCTTCCCTTATCGCCTTTCATTCAGAGAATCAGCTGCTACTCTCGAGGCAGAGTCGGGATATTCGTTAGAAGCACCTGAGGTGACGCAATTTCGGCAACATATTCTGCACGGTGCCTGGGCACACGCAGAGCCTTTACTCATCCAGCTCGGAGTGACTGACGAAGATGCTCTTATGGTATAACACATCCCTCTCGGACGGGTCTGATCCTCAATGGTTCTATTTTTAGGATGCACGGTTTTTGATCGGAAAGCAGAAATATCTTGAACTGCTGGAGGCGCAGAAGACAACCGCTGCCTTGCAGGTCTTGCGGAACGATTTGGCACCTTATAGCACGACGTCAGAACAGGATGAACTCCACGCGTTATCTAGGTGCGCTCCTGAGATATCTTCACGTGGTACATCCATGATGACTCTGATCCAGCTTGATGATGTGTTCAGATCCTGAGGATCTGCGTCGACGTTCATGTTGGGATGGAGCGTCGGGAACATCGCGGCGGCAGCTTCTTGCTGATCTACAACGTCAGTATCATACCCTGTGGATTTCTTGTTATTCCTACATGTTTGGTTCAGCCACTGATTGACGCCCTGTTTTCCCAGATTACATACCTGCATCTATTATGATTCCGCAGCGCCGCTTTTCAACCCTTCTTGCGCAGTCACGGCTTTATCAGCGAAACCGTTGCCTCTACCACAACTCACCTGCAAATCCAATTTCATTCTCATTATTCAGCGACCATATGTGCGAAAAGGACGCCTTCCCTCGTATAACAACAACTATCCTCGAAGTACATACAGATGAGGTGTGGAACGTGGCCTGGAGTCACGATGGTACCCATCTTGCAAGCGCAAGTAAAGACAAGACCGCTATTATTTGGCGCATCGGGGTTGGTTGAACTGAGCTGTACCATCTAATATACTGACTCTGTTCCCGCAGCCCGATGCAGAACCATCATCGCGTGATTGTATAGCGGAATTTATCTTGCGCGATCATCCATATTGTGTTGGTTGTTTGGCTTGGTCACTAGACGACTCCATTTTGTCTACATCTGCGGATCACCTCATTTTACTATGGAACACAAAGGTTAACTTTATATTCTAATGTTTGATTTGCGGTCACTGATGACCCGTAGACTGGAGCTCTGATAAAGACACTCGAGACTCATGCTGAGACTGTATCTGCTTTGGTATGGCTACCTGATGGCTCAGGGTTTATGTCAGCCAGTCTTGATCGCAAGATCGTGTTATGGGTACGCTTATCGTAACTTGTGCTGCGGCACCTCACCTTGCTCTTAACAGGATATGGATGGTGAACTACGGGAATCGTGGAATGATATATCTATACGTGTTACTGACGCTGCAGTGACTCCTGATATGACACGTCTTGTAGCTGTTGGGATGGGATACATCCCTCCGCCAACTTCGGGGTCACTTTCTCGAGGTCACGTCCGAGAGTCATCACCACCACCCGTTGCGTCGAATGGCAATGGTAATACTATTGCACCACGTTCGTCAGAGAATCGAATGATTGTATACGATCTCAAGACGAGACAGGTTGAACTGTACGGCCAAGCATATGTGTTCCACAGTATCTTTGCTCATCGATCTTTGGGTACAGGTCTGTCCACATGGAGGGTGAACTTACTAGCGTCAAGATTTCTGATGATTCTCGGTTTGCATTGATTAATCATGCTCCAGACGTGATTACCTCTTTCTCGTACCGAGCTTGGCCTTGTTACTGATCGTGCACCACAGGAAATACATCTGTGGGACTTGGAAGAGTTCCAGCTTGCACGCAAGTTTACCGGGCAACGCCAGGGTCATCATGTTATCCGAAGTTGCTTTGGTGGCATCGATGGAAACTTTGTCATCAGTGGGAGTGAAGGTATACTGCCGTTTATAATGTCCTGCGAGTTCGTGCTCACGCAGCACACCTTCAGATCGCAATGTCTATGTTTGGCATCGCGATACGGGCGCACTTCTAGAGGTACTTGAAGGTCACGGCCAGGGGAGCGTGAACTCCGTGGCCTGGAACCCTTGCAACAGGCGCATGTTTGCATCGTGTTCGGACGATAGCACGATACGAGTGTGGGAGGCACCACCTATTTCCGCGGGTGAACTATTTCGGGGGCTCAGCATTCCTGAGTCCGAGCCAGAGATCGTTGGAAAGGGCAAAGGCAAAGTCAAGCAGCCTTGGGCCCACAACTATGAAACGTTGTGATTGCGGACTTGGCGGACATCTGGTTTCCCACTGCTATTTTTGCACTCATCACACTCATCGCACCACACAATCATCCGAACGCTGATCAATGAACTCCATCACATAGTATATAGAGTGTTAAAGTAGTAACCCCGGACGTAGGATAACGTGTTCACTACATAACTTACTAGGTTTTATCAAAGGTTTATACTTGGGTCGAGTGCTTCTGCGAAGCAGGACAGCCTATCAGTGGGACGACACCGCGAGCGCCTACGGAGAACAGAAAAATCTTGGACTCACAAGCGGGATACAAAGCCCGCCCCACCTTCTCATCGTGTGGAGTGATTTGAATTAGTGTAGTTGTGTGTTGCAGATTGAGGTGAACAAAGTATGAACCGACAGCGGAATAGGAGTAAATTCAAGAAGCTTGAAGATTGCAAAACATTAACGTCACGTGGACGTGTCGCGTCGCGTTTGATTCTCGTTGAATTTCTGCATCAAATTCGCATTAATCTCAACTTGACAGGAACGCCGACCACACCTCACATTCATTGCCTTTCTCAAGCCCTCAACCACACTACTTTCTTCTATAATCGTTCTTGCTCTACTTTCACTTCCGTTGTTTTGGCCGTTCGCCTTTGGCAAGGAGTCTGCTTGGAACGGTCAGACTCCTCCAGGCACAGATAAATCAGGTCCATTCTGGCCCTACTACGTCCCGCCAGGTGCAAAAAGCTATGATTTGTCATCTGGAGCGACGTCGCGCGTAAACGGCAGCGGATCTTCTGGAAGTTTGACTTGCCATACGGGAAACACACTATCAAGATAACACACCTCGGAGATGGACGCGTTGAAGGCCTTGTTATTGACATTGATGCATTTATTGTCACAGAAGGTCATGGAACTCGTCCTCTTATACCTCAGGCTGGTCTGTCCGACGCCGCAACCCAGTCAGGAATCTCGTTAGAGCCAGTTTATTGCTTCACAAGCTCAGTGGACGCTGAAAAAAGAAGGGCGTAACTGGCGTATCTGCCATGCAGCTTACCATAATATCTGATACTCATGCCACTCTGATCATCGACAAAGTTGAACATAATCCTTTGACGATTGGTGAACACCCTGCATGGGCTGCGTTATTCAGCCTACAGACCCCTCGAGGTCGAATCCAACTCATTTTGTGCTGGCGGGACCTTTCTCAGCAACGGAACTCTGATTAACGTCGGCGGTAACCCTGTCGTCGGCGGGTACACATCTGCAGCAGACTTTGGTGATTTAGATGGCTTGCAGGCAGTTCGCATCTTTGAGCCTTGTCAATCTTCCTCCGCCGATCATTGTACATTCTACGAGAACCACTCCCGCATCCGGATGGCTAGTCCCCGCTGGTATAATACAGTTATTCGAATCTCGGACGGAGGCGCTATGATCATTGGCCGATCCAAGAAGGGCGGGTGGATCAATAATGAGACAGTGAACAACCCTACTATTGAATACTGGCCACCAAAGTCCCTCCAAAACTCGATGGGCCTGCTCATACATCTACCATCTTTCGTCCGCACCCTTAACGCCAATCTCTTCCCTATCGTATTCTCACTCCCGGATGACAGGATCTTCATATCCGCCAATCGAGATGCTATAATGTATGACTGGCAGAAGAATCAAGAACAAGAGCTTCCACGGATCCCTAACGAATGTCAGGTTACATATCCTATGGCAGGCGCTGGCCTCCTCCTTCCATTGTCCCCAGAAGATGGTTACACTGCGGAAATCCTGTTATGTGGAGGTTCCTCCATTGATGACAAGAAACCGGGTTACGAGATATCTTCTCAAGATCCTGCATCTGCCAGTGCTCTCGCCTGCTGCTTACGGATCAAGGAATCGCTGCAGGGATGGGTGGCCGAACAAATGCCCTAGGCGCGTCACATGGCAGATGCAGTCTTGCTTCCGACGGGCGAAGTTCTCATCATCAACGGTGCTGGGACCAGAATCTCAGGCTATGGCAACGTCGTCGATCGGGTTGGACAGTCGAACGCAGACCACCCAGTTCTCGCTCCAGTTTTATACGATCCCGCTGCCTCCGCTTCTCCTCTATGGGAATGAAAAGTGGTGCGATACCAAGGATGTACCACTCGGTCGCATCACTGACACCCAATGGCGATACTTTGGTGGTAGGGAGCAATCCGAACTTGAATCGGAGTGAGCTGAAGCACGGAACAGAGTACATAGTTGAACGAGTCGGACCCCGTACATGAAAAGGGACAGGCCGGTCGTGCATAACCCACCCGAGGCTCTCAGATATGGCCAGAATCTCACTTTAGGTATCCAAATTCCGCCTTCCACAAATAAAGCTAGGGAGATCAAAGGTAGGTTTGCGATCACTCAGTTCGGCCTACCAACCTCACGATATGAATCTTAGTGGCATTGATGGATCTTGGCTTCATAACCCACGCTGTTCACGCAAATAGTCGCTTGTGTATCTCAGCTCTTCACTCTTCGGTGATGGACAGTCTTTACATATCACCGGCCCGCCTAGACCTGCGGCGTACCCACCAGGACCTGGTTGGATATACATTGTCGTGGATGGTGTTCCTAGCATCGGGTTCCAGGTGATAGTAGGAAGTGGTGATGGCCCCCCTGTGGACCAAGCTGCATGGGACAAGTGCATCTGCATATTTTATTACTGAAACACCTATTTGACAATGTACTAAAAATAACTGCGGCAGACCAGTACGAAGCACCGAAGAAAGGGCAAAGCGAGGACGCCAGCAACACAGATTGATCTATATGCTTTTTCCTGGCTTCAAGTTGCATCGTTGGCCTTTCATCTTGTTATCTACTTTGCTCACGAACTGACGTTTGAGCTTATCATATATTAATTTGTATTGTAAGTTGTAGATTTGTTCGCAATGTTTTTGTATTGCAATTCCTGTGGTAATATCGGTGTATGAACCATTCAACAGCCGCTCAGTACTCAGTCTTCAGCACGTCATATACACTTGGCAAGCGTTCGACAGGTTCATGAAAGTCGGGATAAGTTTGGTAGCGCAAGGCAATATACTTATCTCATCAGCGCCGGAGAGCTAGGACACGTTTATGAATATGCTACCTCGTGGCTTGTGGGGCTGTTGGACGGCTGGACGGCTGACTTCTCATCCTGTTGTTATCTGCTTTGCACACGGACTGACGTTTGAGCTTATCATGTCTAGGATTGAAATCCGATATATGAGAACCCTATGGAAACAAAGACAATACATGTATGAACAGTCTACGCAACAGTTATAGGGCTCGTTGCTTCATACGGCTGCTCACGGTCCTCAGCCCAGCATACACCTTGCCGGGTGGCGAGCCTAAGATTAATGAAACAATTGCATCGCGCGCAATTTTGATGTTTTGGAAGGAGCCCATGATGTGAATTTTACTGTGTACACGAGGTATCAGTTATGCAGGGTCAAAAATAAAATAAAGAGAAAAGCGACCCACGTGTCGGCGAGCACAATGCGAGTCCGGCTAGCGTTCTCAATGGTAAACTTAGTTTTTCCTTCCTGTCCGGCTATCCGACCTAAATTGCGTTTAAGTGAAGAAATGCATGATGCACGCTCATACACGAACCGATCGCTCGGCTAAGATGATCGCCATGAAGCGTTTTTACATCTTTGATCTCGAATGAGTCGAGGTAAAGATCGTCCATTCGTAAAAGTGCTATCGCGTCCTGTGAACGACAAAGTTAGAGATTGCAAAAAAACACGAAAGTTCAACACTCACATTAACGTCAAATCCAAGAGCGTATGCCTTCACAAAATCAGCCCCTTTCTGCAGAGCACCGATTTCTTTGGTTGCTTTTGATGTCTGCAGGGACTCAATGAGTGCGAAATTCTGAGAAGAAAGGCAAATGCCCACTCTAATTTCTACACATCGCCTCTGAACATTCATCCGTACTTGTAGTCCAAGGATCTCGGTGAGGGGGCTAAATATATTTATCCAGTCCTTTTTTATAGGTGTCATGCGATGCGGAGGTATGGCAATCCGCCGCGTCTCTGATTTCAGCGTAGATCTTGCTGCAGATGCGGGCAAAGCCTGGAAAGAGGGAACTGAGCTTTCCTCTAGAGTAGATGTGGGGTCGGCGTCTATCATCAAGTCGTCGTCTTCAGCTGTATGGTTCGACTTCGAAGGGGGAATAACTTCTGAAGCCATCTCCTCGTCTCCGTTAACCTGTTGTGATGGTGTGGTACCAGCGGTGCGTGCCTTCTTCTTGCTCATACCCCTGCGATTTTTGGATGCAGATGTGCTCTGCTCTACGTGTGCGACAACCATGTTCACTAATGATGATTGTGAAGCTGGTTTAGTATGAGGACGTCGAGATCTATGTGCACTGTAAATTACACTGTAAAACAGATCTGAAGAAAGTGCTTGTCACGTGATATTGACACCAAAATATCATAGCTATTAGCATCATAAGCGCGGCTTTGCTCCGACCTTCATGAAAAGAACAAATGTCGGGTAACACGAAAGACATCAACGACAGCCGTACCGAGGGTAATTATATGTGTTTCATAATTCTCATATGCTCAGAAGGAGAGCTTTGCAGTTCTGCAGGCCCTGCTCAATTCGCTGTCACCCGAAGTGACGGCGGCTCCGTCTTCAAAGCTATCACCTCTGCAACTCAAACATCTCGCTGATAAAATAGATGAGGTCCTCGGAGGCGGAGGTGACAGTGAAGGCGCGCAAAGGAATGAGAAGGGTGAAGTGCGTCTTTGAACCTGTGTCTCATATATTTACTGAATCCTTGCTCTACCTTCCAAAAGCTTGTTAATGATGAGGGTCTCCCGATCATAGACATCAGTGAACCTGCTGCAGATACTGTTGATGTACACTCCATAACAGCACCATTTCATGAACCAGATCTCATACCAGTATCTACTCTCTCCGCTTTGGAGATGGAAGAGCGTCGTCGGACGCGGGATCATATTTTGGATATGCTTGAAGAAGAGGAACGAATACAATTGGAAAGAGATGAGGAGGAGGAAAAGGAAAGGCAGAGGAATGATATTCGTAAGCGCAAGGAAGCTGCGAAAGCGGAAATGGAGCGGTTAAGGGCAGCCAAAGAAATGCAGAAGAAGATGGGGAAGGCGTTGCTGAAAAACCTTGCAGAAGCTAGGGAAAAGGAAGAGCGGGAGCGAAAAGATCTCGCCGAAAAGGAACCTCCGAAATCAGACCCTTCTAAACCCAAGAAGACCGTCACTTTTGCTAATCCCCCCCTGCCAGATGAACTGTCTGCTGCAGAGGAGAGACAGACTGCTACATCATCTATTGACTGGGGAGATATCACACCTGCCAGACTTCGCTCCATCAATCGAGCTCCCCTGATAACCCGAGCGGATGAGGAAACACATCCAATGAGAAGGAACGTGGTGGAGCGACATCCGGCTTCGTACAAGCCATCATCAGAACCTCCCTCTGAAGGTGATTCGGATGATGAACCTCTTTCCACATCGTCTTTGGCACACGACGAATATGGAAACACACTACGCGAGTCTTGTAATTTGGACAGTGATGCCGACGATGACGACATATCAGATGAGGATGTGCTCGCGGAGGAATATGATTGGGATTCTGCACACCACCACCGAGAAGTAGCCCTGGAATATTACAAGAAGCGTCATGTTATTGGTGCAGAGGCTGCTCGAGCGATGACCTCACATACCCATGATGACGAAGAATGGAACGAAGCCGTTAGTCTTTCTCCTATATTTTAGCTATCATTTTCAAAACAGCCACTGCAGAATATTCCCCCGGATCAACGCCCGAAACCTAGCGTGTCGCGCTTCAGAGCTGATCACATGGCCGCAGCATATGACAGGTCTACTTCTACTTCCCTTGGTCCAACGGTTATCCCAGCCTCTCGACAAAAGTCCTTGCAAGAAGCTATTAAGGTAGGAAAACTTGACAACAACCAGCTTGTCGGCGGCGAGGAGGGTGAAAGCGGTAGCGAAGATGAGACTGTTCGAGAGGTATTGGAGCTTCTTAAGAATGGGCGCATCGAGAATGCCGGTCCCGACTTCGTCGCTCAGCCTGCACAAAGTTCTGATGCCTTATCATTATCTGCGCCACCAGCAGAGCTTGCTACGACTGCCCCAAAACCATCAAAGTTCAGGACGGCACGACGAGCTCTTGCCTCAGATCAACCCTCCCAATCATCCAGTCCACTGACAGTTGGAGAAGGGTCCTCTCCTAAATCACCTGTTTCTGAAGTTGTCGAGCGCCGCCAATTCAAGCCAAATCGCCCACACCAAAGGGCTGTTGAACCGCCCTTTACTGTGCAGCCGATTCCCTCGATGACAACGACAGTTAGTTCACCGCCGTTCTCCAAGCCTGCGGTCGTCGATTCGCCCTCTTTCCCTTCTATGATCGTGGACTCACCTTCTTTTCCGCGCAGAACACAGCCAAATTTATCTGGCACTGACACGAGCCGTCCGCAACGCCCCCCAGTTATTATGCGCTCTGCCGTGATGGAATCGAATGGAGGTTCTGCGAGGAGTACGTCAGACACAGGCGCAAATGTTCCGGAGGGGAGGATATCTAGGTTTAAAGCAGAGAGGATGTGAATAGTTACGAATGTCACTAAGTTGCGAGGAATACGACCAGGATAACAAACAGGGGTCATTACATAAGCAATTCATTGAGTTAACGCGTTTCTGTCGCGACCAAGTGCCTAATGGCATTGCTGGCGCTCGTTCTTCGCGTCGCAATTGCTCTTAGTACTCAAGGATTCTTCCAGCCGGATGAGTACTTTCAGGCGTTAGAGCCCGCTCACCACTACGTCTTCGGATATGGACACCTCACATGGGAGTGGGTTAGTCCAGCACCTCTTCGCAGCATGCTCTACCCTGCGTTGAACATACCGCCCTTTCTGCTCTTAAAAACGCTGGGATTGGATACCAGATATCCTTACCTTCTAGTAAGCTTTGCAGTTATGCCCCCGTTGCTTAATTTCATTCCATGACTTATTAGATAGCGGGCCCACGCATTGTCCATGGTTTATTGGCTGCGATCACTGATATAGCGGTGCGTGAAGTTACAAGGCAAGTTCTCAACGATGCGTTTGCACCAACAGCGGTGGGTTTGCTTAGACTCAAGCACAATTGACGACTAAAGCTCATCACCTGCAGTATCTTGTTTCTCTGACATCTCTGTTCCACGCGTTGTCACTTTCACGTTCCATGTCGAATTCCCTTGAGACGTCATTGACGACAGCTGCACTAAGCTACTACCCCTGGGACGTTGCGCAGGTACAGTTGTCAGTCAACCCAAGCTGGCAGAGTTATTGCGTCACGATATCTTACTCGTAAGGAGCAGAACTAGAATGCGCATGTGCATCATGTTTGCCGCGCTAGCTTGCGCAATTAGACCTACTAATGCCATCATCTGGGTCTACATGTTTGGCCTTCTCTTAAAGCGCCTCAGATTCCGCTCAAGTCAGATTTTTACTATTGCTCGCGATTGCGTCATTATTGGGTTGGTTGATTTCGTCCACTTTTGTGCGAAGTACGTAGTGACTCGATATTTGACAGCTCTTTGACCTTTGTCGCAATCTTTGCGCTTGATTCGACCTTCTATGGCAGGCCTACGCTGAGCCTGTTGAACTTTCTGCGAGTCAACGCGTCACCCATATCACTGTTCTACGGCGCTAGCCCTTGGCATTATTACCTGTCTCAGGCCCTTCCGGTCCTCTGCTCTACTTCCTTACCATTCGTGCTGCATGGCATGTGCCTTGCAGTGAAGAACAACGAGCTAAAATTGAAAACAATACTCGGGTGTATCGCGTGGACGTTCACGGTATTCTCATTTATTGGACATAAAGAATGGCGTTTCCTCCACCCCGTCCTTCCCATGTTGCATATCTTTGCATCAAGGTCCCTGGTGGAACTGTACCACCGTAGTGCGGAAGCCGAGATCAAACCTCAGCCAAAGATAAGGAATGCTGTAGTCAAACGTGCCGTAACTGTGCCGCTTCCGATTCGCGCTCGAGACCTCTGTCTTCTCTTACTGGCTATCCCAGCCTCCATATACGTCGTATTCTTCCATTGCGTGGGGCAAATCAAAGTCATGTCGTATTTACGGAGCTTGCCACCCGAGAATCTGACTTCTGTGGGATTCTTAACACCTTGTCATTCCACCCCCTGGCAGGCCTACCTTCACCGCCCTGAACTCGCGGAGCCTGGGAGAATGTGGGCCCTGGGGTGTGAGCCACCACTAGGGTAATGAAACTAAACTTCATTATGTCAATTTTGCTTTTGACATTTTGCATGCAGGCTTCAAAATCCTGGTGACTATGAAGATCAGACAGACATCTTTTTCGAAAGGCCCATCGAGTATATGCACACACATTTTCCACCGCAAGTAAATCCTTCATACCCTCCTTCGCCCTTCCCTTCTTCGGTACCTAACGTTACGTTCGTGGATACACTTCAAGCTGTGGAACAAAGTTCACGTTCCTGGGATCTGGGCTGGTGGCATGAGTGGCCGCAATATATTGTCCTGTTTGGCGCGCTACTCCGGGAGCCGGGCATGCTGGACCTCTTCCAGAATCAAGGTTATGAAGAGGTATGGAAGGGTGGGTTTGAATGGGAAGGAGAGGGTAAGAGAAGGGGCGCTGTTCGGGTTTGGAAACACAGTCGTTAACGTAGATTCGGACCGACATCCCTCCTTAGTCGGAATGTCCAAAATTATCTGGTGTATAAGATTGAAAATGAACATCAAGATTCGAGGAGTGTGATTTGAGGAATATAGAGTATGTACTCGAGATCTAAGAACTACTATGGCTACAGGTGATGTACCATAGCATGCTAGGTCGTCAATGTCCAGGTCCTCTACTTCGCATTCTGACGTTGCATGCGAGTGAGCTGAGAAAGTAAGATCAGCAAGGGAATTCATCGAAAAAGCAAAAGCTCACTCTGCGACGCTTCTTCAACCTGAAAAAGAGGCGGGATGACTCAGTTCATCGATCGTTCGCCAACAGAATATGAAACTCACTTGTGCTTCTTCATCTTCTTTCGCTTCTTGCGCTTGGTACTATCGGCGTAGATAGTGAACCACTCCTGCGCAGACTCCTTTGCATTAACCGCACTGCTTTGTGTACTCTCTCCGTCCAAACCAAGCCTTGCCAATGTGTTCTGCCATGTCATTATTCCTCCCACGCGGTTCATCACCAATGCGTGCGCTAGCTGCCTTGCAGCGTCGGCGTCCGTCTCGAACGAGGATTCTGGTGGGTCATCAAAGGAAGCAAACTGTCCCGACGGTAACAGAGTCTTTGACAGCTCTTCCGGTGGTTGGACGAGAGGCGCGTCAAGGGGTGCCGATTCAAAGATGATAGATGGCGGCTGAGATAAAAGAAGAAGGGGTCGGTGCAATGAGAAAAATTGGTGGAGTTTATAATCCTGGGATGATATTGTGGGATGAACTTGTTGATGGAATTGGCTAGCCATTGATGAAGAGGATGTGAACGGCAGGGAAGGTGTAGTTCGTGCTGCATCGGCTGGATTCGAGGCTGGGATAGAAGGATTTTCCTCTGCGCCTCCGACCTTCATCTTGCTGCTCCCATTTCCAGCGTTGCTACTGCTCGCTCCATCACTGGGTGCGACGCTAGTATTGTTGCCACTCTCAACCTTGGCTCTGCTAGATGGAACGACAGGCTTGGGAGGTTTGGCAGAATTGAAATATCGGCCACCGCCTGGTTTAGATGAGAAAAAAGATGAGTATGCCCTGCAATTCGCAGCTGGCGGCTTGAAAAGACGTGGTAGGAAAGACATAAAGTCCTCCTTCTGGCGCCTGCACAGCAGAAGAGTTAGTGTTGTGGACCAACTTGAGAGCTGACCAAAATGGAGTTGTCAATTGTTTTGGGTGGTGTTGCATACATAAGCAAGGTCGGCCGAAGAATGTGCAGTGAGTACTGGGTTCGTACTCTATGCACAAATCGATTGGATGTAAGTCGACGATCTGCAGTATCCTCGGATATTGTTTCCAATGCTCTGTTCTCGCACAATTCCCAGAGTTCACTGAGTAGCCTGGTCAACACGACCCAGGCGTACCAAAAGTCATGGCAGGGACCCCGAGACTAGATAGACACAACTGTGCATACACATTTGGACGTCATTGCAGCATGCTCAACACGCTGCCCTCCTTTTTCCTTCGACGTCCATCTCTTTCAGCTCATCCCGCCAGATCCTTAATACTCCTTCTCCTGTGATGTCCAAGGAACTAGAGCTGAATTGCTGGGTTGTAGGAAACGAACCATACCGCATCTTTCCTGTTAAGATTCGAGACTCAGAATCTGTCGGCACATTAAAGGAGGAGATCAAGAGAAAGAACCCTGACATCGATTGCCCCGCTGACACTCTCATCGTCTGGAAAGTGAGTATTGAGTCATGTACAACGCTCTCAATTCCTATGCTCAACGATGCGCTATTTTGAAGAATGAGTCCAGCAACATCGATGATGATGATCTCCTCGAATTGAACCGGGATGTACGCGGGAACATCCCTGGCGCTCATAGGTTGGATGCCCGCCGCAGACTTTGGAGAGTGTTCACAGATATGCCGGAGGATGAACAGATTCACATCTTTGTACAACGTCCTGCTCCGTCACCTATGTCATCTCCCCTATCGGCGCAGAGCGGCAGGTCACGCAAGTCGATTCACGCTACACAAGATGATGCAGGGTTTTCAGGGGTCGCGAAGCACAGAAGAGATTTTGATAAATTTCATAGCGAAAACGGTGTACGGACCGTTATGGGCACCATCGGTCCAGTCAGCGATGGTAGGCGTGCAACTTGGTCGGTTCTAACATGCCCTCTGAAATTCGAGGTTATTGTAGTTCGGATGCTCTTGAAGAACGGCTACCGGCATGTGTACATCTCACGCAAGTTTGCGTTGAAGCATGGGTTCATTCCCTCCGACGCAGCACCGGGGAACTATGGCTACAGTGGCCTTGTCAACCTTGGCAAATGGCCAATTACGTTGAAGACAGCCGCGGATTTCACTGATACAACACAAACTAATGGTGTCCCCGATACGGCGCAAGGTTCTTCGAGTCACTTGAGGCCCAGCAGATCAAAAACAGTTACTGTCCCCGTCTTCTTGTCCGAGGAGCCACATTTTGACGTTGTGCTGGGCCGCTCGTTCTTTGAGAAACGTCAAATAAAGATTTCATCCCTAGATCCCACCGAAGTCATTTGCCTTGACACTGGAGATAAAATCGAGTGCGAGTTGGTTATACTCAAAGATGGTAGGGGTGAGATCGTCATTGTTACATAGGACTTCAATACATAGGATCTGGTATACACATAGTTAATAGGAAAGCCCGATGTAAGGACTTAGCCAATTGGTCGGAGGAGTAAATGCACTTTCCACCAATAGTGTAACGGGGTCCAGAAAAGAATCTATCTCTTTCACGTAATGGACTCCTTCTTGAACATAGAAGATGCTTATACCATGCCTAAGGGAATATTTGCGAGACTCTATCAGGATACGAATATCACTTACTGTTCTTCGATGTGGCAATTCATGCCTCTCAGAAGCCTACCGTCGGCGACACTTCGCCGGCATAGAAGACATCGATACTTGGTCGGCAGTCTCCAGTTTCTATACTGACTGTTCCAATGTGTATCATCTTGATTGTGGTGTATGTGGTTGTGTTCGAGCTGCAAATGCTTTAGACACAGAGTGAAGTGAAAGGAAGAACACGAAACATACACCCTTCCTCCAATGCATTACAGCCTTGCCATCAGGATGACATATGAGACAGCAAAATGGGGCCCCCATGCTGTCCATCTGTGCAATCGTCACAGTGAGAGGATCCTGCCACTGTCCGCAACTACGTATGACACGAGTAGCAAGTGCTGTGGAGGATCTGAATTTCGGAGACCACGGGGTGGAGCCGAGTGAATAGTGTGTGATTCCAGCAACTTTGGTTTCCAATGGAATGTTCCCCGGGCCACCTCTACATGAGCGTTTTGGGTTCAACTCAAAAGTGCAGGTGTGGGCAACAGCATCAGTCCAGAAGAGTAGCTGTTCGCACGCATTACAAACAAAGACGCTGGTCGCCAGTTGACGGATATCCCCAGCTGGCACGTAGTCCTTTGGGTACCCAGCCATGATGATAGCAGCGAGCTGTTGATCGACCTGTCTCCGCCAGTTCCTCGCTAGGCTAGGAAGAGCAACGAAAGCAGGTAAAAACGAATCGCGTTCTATAACGACTTCGGTAGGTGTTTTGATAATGTCGTCGAAAGGTTTGAAGAGAGCAGCGTCGGCGACGTGAGGTAACACGTCGACATCAGTGTTCGGGAACGATGCAGGTTGACTCAAAAAATCGTTCCAGGCCTGGACCAGAATCCTCCGTCGAGGATTATATACTGTTTCTTCCATGCGGATAGTCCGTAATTCTGACATATACTCCGTTAGAATGGGGCGAACGCGGCTCCAAACTGCGTACAATTAAATCATTAGCAAAGAGTCTCCAAAGAATCCATTACACCAACTTCGAGCAGTAAGACGGCGCGGATTGTTGATTGTAGGGTGTCTGGATATTTTCCACCAGGTATGATAATCAATTTCAGGTTTCCATCCTTCTGCTTCCAACCACTCCTGGATGCTAGGAACCGAATGTTAGCAGGCATGAACAAAATTATATGTAGCTCGCAGCTTTGCTTACACTTGTTTTCTCTCCTCTCGGATCTTGTGTAACTCATCAGATCGGGCCATGTTGGTTACAGAAACCCATGCTTGGCATGCTTCAGAATGCTTCAATGCCACGTTATTACGACCATCAAACCCACGAGGTAAACGTAGCGCACCTCACGAACAGCACACACAGCCTTCTTTGCTTCCTCGATGACTAGCGCTTGCTCAGCGCGACTCAAGCCCTTGAGCTGGAGACCGAGAGCATGGTATTGCGAAGTTTGAATCATCTCGGTGCGCCCTGTCTATCATCAATGTACTGACGCACGAAACATAAGATATTCATACGTAAACGCGGATCGCGGAATGTATATGTCGGAAGAAGTTCAGCGTTGTTTGGACAGAGTAGAGTGATGACAGGTTTCGAAGAGGCTGCCACCATACTGCGAAAGAATGTTCCTTTTAGAGCTAGAGCATACAGTAGAAATATATCGTACTTTGTCCAACCCTTCAGACATGGCCCGCAATATCTTACTCGAAATTGCCAAATTACGTTGTGGCCAACGTCCCCACAGTTCTGTACGTTTCATATTGGAGAACGCCATTTGAAACGAATATCGAACGGAAGGAAAGCCGACTCACGTGACAGTGTGGATCGAATGCAAGGCGTGCATACTGCGGCTCACACAAATCTGCTGGACAGTCAGGCAGATTCGGGACAAGGGCCCGCGAGGCCCTCCAAATAAAGGCGTTCGATTTGCTCATGAGCAAGCCGCGAAATGGCTTAGATGTACGAGCCAAACTGAGGAGATCAAGTGGCTTCAGGAACCCAAAAATCTGTTGAGATGATTAATGATCAGTTGAATGCATGCCTGCAACAAATGAGGCTTACTTCGAAAAGAACATCCAAGCTAACGGTGGGTAACATGGAGAGCCCGCCTTTCCTGGCTCTCGGCCTGTTGAGAGGCCTGGTCACCTCAGCTTCTCTTAGGGATTCAGGGCCTTGGGTATCATATTTTCTCTTCATGAGGTCTGCAATGCAAGGTACGTCAGCAGAAGGCAAACGTGACCAGTAGTGCCAACTCACGCAAGGGGGGTGGCTTTGGGTGACTCAGGGCCTGGACCCGGGGAACAGCTCCTCGGAATAAGTAGGGCCTTGCAGCGTGGAATAACCGCAGAATTAGGGAACGAGGATACCGAGAACGAGAATGAGAACGAGTTCAGGACCGATCGAGGACAGTTGGGGATGTTGGGGATAAGTATTGGAGGGGAAGCATGGGATACGCGCTGCATGATTATATGGCGCGGCAACTGATTATCATAGACGCGGTGCGCTTTATTCAAGGTTAGTTCAAACAGCATCTTGCAGACTTACATAAGCAGATTCGAGCCGTTAATACTTGCCACTGTCTGCCACCGCCGCTTAACTTAAGGAACGCTATCTTCGTCTTGTAACATCGCCACTGCTAGTCACGGACCGTAGTGGCAGATGGCAGATTGTTACGGAATTCGGCTAGGAAGCTGCATAAATGATAATTACATACTAGTACCCGTGCCACTCATCGCGATGGGCATCTATTATAATATTTAATTGCAATTTGTATAGGTTAACGAGTGGCGTTCAGGTGGGTCCTAGCCCGAGGACACGAGCAATGCACTTGATCACATGAATGTCCAGATGACTAAGCGGATATGCAGTTGCAGCAGGTGTTTCAAAGTTGCTCCTTAACTCAGGCGCACCGTTCATTGTCCTCTCGACGACTTCTCATACCCTTGCCTACTATGTCTGGGATCTGCAGACCGCGTCTTGCTGAGGAGCGCAAGCAGTGGAGGAAGGACCATCCCTTTGTAAGTCCCCCAGCCGCTGCGATGCGCTTGCAGTTGGCCTTGTTCCTTTGTCCTGCTTGCTTGATTAAAATGTTCCCCTCGATATTTTAGGGCTTCTACGCCAAGCCAGTGAAAGCTGCAGACGGATCCATGAACCTCATGGAATGGGAAGTGGGTATTCCTGGAAAAGCTGGCGTAAGTCGCCCTATTTGCAAAAACGTGCGCGTCATTCACCGATATATACGGCTCCAGACACCTTGGGAAGGCGGCCTTTACAAGCTTACCATGACCTTCCCTGAAGGTGATTCGTCCTTTATTTTTCCGGGTTGCCATCACACATTTATCATATGGACTAGATTATCCGTCTAAACCACCCAAATGTACGTGTAATCGCACCCTACATTCACTTGAATATGTGTGTATGGCGTTTAGGTAAATTCACGCCCCCTTTGTTTCACCCAAACGTCTACCCGTCAGGAACTGTCTGTCTTTCTATCCTTGACGAAGAGAAGTCATGGAAGCCGGCAATCACTATCAAACAAGTTGGTGGAGTGCTTTTTTTCATGGTGCCAATCTTATCTTTGTGCATTTTATAGATTCTCCTGGGCATCCAAGATCTCCTGGACGACCCGAACGTAAACGATCCAGCGCAAAGTGACGCTTACACGATGTTCAAGTAAGTTTCATCTTTGTCCTCTGTGGACATCGGAATTTATCTCCCCCACAGGAATGACAAGACTGCCTATGAGTAAGTTGTCCAGGTGCGAGGCATGTGGAGTATCAGCTGACCATCCGTAGGCGAAGAATTCGGAGTCAAGCCCGGGAGAATATACCCAAGTAATGCACCAACTATGTATTCGTAGTTATTTTTTTCCGCAATGCATCCGTAGTAAGCTGCTCTTCTTGTTATTAATAGGACTCATCAAATGTCATTTGAAGTCATACATGAAGGTAACAGTAGCCAAAGCTTGACGTACGACAAGCGTTTTACTTCGCAATGAGTACATTAATACATCAACTTCTCGATCGCGATCTTAACGCTGCGGATCTGACTTTGCAGTTCCCTAGCCTCGCTGGTCGTGACGCTCGCAGCGATGACAGGCCTAGATACATTGCATGCGCGTCCGAGGGCTGCCTTGGAAGGAATGAAGACGTATGGCACGTTCTGTGAAGCCAACCGTTAGTAGTCTAGTGGTGTAGGTGGCTTTAAAGCGAACTTGCCTTTTCCTCGCAAAGAAGGGGAAGGTGCAACAAAATTTCCAAAGGCTCAGTGTCAGCGGTGAGAACGATGAACTCAGCCACCCCACGATTAAGGGTTTTGGTTGCTGTAAAGGCGGGATCAGCATAAATTTTCAAGGGTTACGCAGGGATTGCCAAAGTGGTAATGAAGGGGTGGCAAGAAAGTACGCTGCTCACCTTCGTTGGCACCTTTTTTTAGTTGTTTGTACTGACCTGCCTGTTGCACCAAATCCAAGATCTAGGATACCACCATGTCAGTCACATATGCAATGGTGAAGAGTGGAGAAGAGACTTACGGAGTTGGTGAGGGTCTCGTCTGCAAGTGGCCATGCTTTACCCCGTGCTTCTGCCATTGTGAATCGATGGAGTTTGAGAGCTGATGATAAGGATGAGTGACCTCACGTTGGATTGATCCTTGGTCACAAAAAAAGTTCTCGAGATACAGTTCTACTATGAGGTTGCACTAATTGATAAACTTTTCGCTGATGTAATCATACTCCTGGGAAGTTTTGGCCCTTGAGGTTGGACGAGGGTTTGGACTATCCTCGACTGGTTACTTGCCTAAGCGCAGGTTAACCACGTCGGGCAGGTCTGATTCTATAAACCTTCTGTGACGACACGGGCGTCACGGGCATGAAGTTCTTTTACAAGTACTGTAACTTCTCTTCGCCGTAACATCCACCCAAGCCCCCGGGCCACGTTCCGATAGCACGCACGCCAGCGCGAACATGCAATATATCGTCCATTCATCTGATCTTCTATCTTTGACCTCCCTTTCTCCTGACCATAAGCTCCCATCCCATTAGTGTGTGACTCGAGTCTGTCCTCCATGGAAATATTACCAAGTACTTTACTTTAAAGTTCTCAAACCCCTCCAGCGCTTAACACCTTTTGTTCAAGATGATCCCCTGAACTTGTTGAACCAAAAGTCGGAGTGCGAGAAGCGGATCTGTGTCATCGGAGCAGCAGCAGGCGGTCTGATTGCTCTGAAAGTCATATCAGACTCAGCCTATGTCAAGTCAGGCAAATGGTCTGTCATCGCGTACGAGGCTCGGACAAATGTTGGGGGAATATGGTGAGTTTACACCGCAACAATCCATTCGTTACTAAGCCATCTTCCTGTCTAGGTTTCCTTCCCCCCCGGTGGCTGATTCCTACGGTGTACCCTTGACGCCGCTTTATGATTCTCTGACGACAAATCTGCCCCACCCTGTAATGGGATATACCAGTTACTCCTTTCCACCAGAGACTCCTTTGTTTCCGCGAGCGCATGTAGTGCAGACCTACCTCGAGTCATTTGCTGCGCACTTCAATCTTATGCCCCTTATCAAGTTCGGCACCACGGTGTTGGATGCACGATGGGAATCAACGCAGTGGATATTAACTCTTTCGGATGGCGAACAACTCGCATATGACCACCTTGTCGTCGCAAATGGGCACTATCATATACCCCGTATACCGGACCTGCCAGGGTTGGCAGATTGGGTGAAGCATGGCAAAGCTTTTCACTCTGCATGGTATAGAAAACCTGATTTCCTTGGGAGCAAAGTCCTCATCGTTGGAGGCGGACCCAGTGGCGATGACATTGCTGCCGAGATGTGCACTGTCGCTACGGTGGTTGTGCATGCTTTATCAAAGCCCCCTGCAGCAGACGATATTAGTCCTGACAATCTCATTCTGAGGGGACGGGCTATTGAATTCAGGGCCAACGGACAAGTCATTTTTGAGGATGGCACTGTGGAGGACGATATCGATCGTTGTATTTTGGCAACTGGATTCCAGAATCACCTTCCCTTCTTGGAGGTATCTTCCATGATCAACAAGAGTATGCCGCCGGACATCCCTCCACTAATTCCTGGAGAGCTATTCAACTCGACCTATCACATATTTCCCCTCGAAAAGCATTTATTCCCGCTGCAAACTAGATATCCTGTGTCGTCTGTGGCCTTCGTGGGCCTCCTCATGTGGACCTCGCCGTTTCCGCTCATGGAGGCTCAGGCGCATGCGATCGTGCGAGCGTTTGCAGACCCGTCATCTCTAGATCCTATCACAGAAGCGGCCGATATCATTGCTCGCGCGGAAAAACTTAGGAGTGTTGGTGCTTCAACATCTCTAGCCGTCGCCAAAGCCTGGGTTCGACTCGTCGGGGATGAACAGTGGATTTATCGAGACGAATTGTATGAATTCGCGGAGGGCGTGGAATCTGAGACCGAGACTCCCCCCATCAAAGTCAGAGAATGGGAGAAAGAATGCTTTGAATTGAGGGCCGAGATGAGATCAGCATGGGAAGGCCTCGAGAAGTCGGGCAAGGCGGGAGAATGGCTGAAAGATGTCGGGAAGAACGGGGTGCAGGATTGGGTAGACTTGATGTATCGGGTGTTGGATTACGCCGGGAGACGCAGTTCCTCGGCGAGTGCGAGATTGTGAATGGTGGGATATCCCTGCAAGACATTTTGTACTACCTTATCTGAGCCTCCGGCCCGCCGGGCAGCACGATCGGTCAGTCGACATAGCACTTGACCTGACTGGAAGTGACTCAGACACACTGTTACCCTGTACTTATATAACACCAGGTTAATACCTGAAAATGTACTACATACCATGATTCCCCAAAGCGCGTCAGGTCAACTTAGCGGTACACAACTCATTCATGGTGATCATGGACCAGGAAGTGAGGTAGCCCCTTCCATTTCTGTTACCTCCAGTGAGTTCTCCGGTGTATGCCTGGACAGGAGTTGATTATCAATATAGCGTTCAGAGCTGTGCCTGATGGCGATCCCGAAGGAGTTGGAGCGATGAATCCCGGGAAACACATTTACTCCCGCTATTCACAAAACGTCACATCGAGAGTGGAACAGATATTGAGCAAAATTAATGTAGGCCTCATTTCTGGAATGATTGCCAGAATCTCGCCTTATCTTTCGTAGCAAGGACATGCAATCACATATGCATCAGGATTGGCCGCTGCGTTTTCAGTGAGTTGTGATTAACGTGTTCATGTAATGTGTAGGCAGTTGACCAACCCGTCGGTTTGGTAGATTCTTGTCCATTACAAGCCCAAACGCATTGCGATAACCGGAGGATACATGGGCTGTCATGGGACTATATCCACCTACATCAAAGGGAGGGATACCCCACTCATTGGCCTGGACGACGAATTCCAAGAAGGTGATCTCTGCTGGTTTGAGAGCCCCTTGAACCCTACAGGGGAGTCCAGGTAAGTCTTCAAGTTAGCTTTGCTTGGATACACCCGTGATCTCAATCTTGGATAGAAACATAGAATATTACGCAGACAAGGTATGTTTCACAGCGTAGATTATGCGGTACCAGGATGTTCATGGGCTGCCCATGAGATCCATGCTGTGGGAGGGAAACTATTGATAGATTCGACCTTTGGCCCTCCCCCTCTTCAATACCCGTTCAAATGGGGAGCAGATTGCGTATTTCACAGCGGTATACTCTCATTCATTCAAATACGGCATGGCAACTTCTGACCTGTCACAGGAACCAAATACTTTGGAGGCCACTCAGATCTACTCTGTGGAATCGTTATCGTTAGGACCGAGGCTGAACGTGAAGAGGTATCTGTCACAGAACTCACAAGCTAACTGAGACTCATTATTGTCAGCTCTGGCACGACCGTTGTTACATGGGGAACATGATGGGATCCCTTGAATCTTGGCTCTTATTACGATCCCTTCGAACGATGCATCTACGCATTCCAAGGCAATCAGCAAGCGGCACCGAAATTGCGCAATGGCTTAGCAAAGCTGTCATTCCGGAGGGCCAGGAGTACGATGGCATTCCCGGTGGAGTGATCACCAAAGTTTGGCATTCCAGCCTTCAGGAGACTGATGCCAGAGGGTTTAACCCCTCGGTACAGATGGAAGGTGGATTCAATGCTTGTTTCGCGATCTTGGTGCGTAAAAACCACAATCCATAGTTCTCTACTCATTCGAGTAAAAGCTTTCGACAAGGGAGTACGCGGATAAACTGCCGCATTCTCTGGAGTATTTTGTGGTAAGGCGCTCCCTATTACTATGGAAGTGAGTGCGTCAATGACTGATGTACCTCAGCCGGCAACCAGTCTTGGTGGTGTTGAATCTTTGGCGGAGCAGCGCGTGAAGGCAGATCCGAAGGAGAATCCCCTTCTCGTACGCCTCAGCATTGGTGTGGAGGAAGTAGAAGTGAGTCTTGGCTTGGTTTACCGGTTTCGTTCTGGTTGAAAATTGACATCTACATCAGGACCTGAAAGACGACCTCCGAAGAGCACTCGTGAGCATATCGAAAGGGAATTAGAGCGAACAGTACATGCCATGCCATGCCATCTACATACATGAATTGAAGTTTGAACAAATTTTGCTTGATAATAGATGTTTTCCACCGTGGAAATGAACGTTAATGAACACGCAGCACGGGCGGAACAAGCGAGAGTCACATGAAGAGTAGCGTTGTAGACGTCACATAATTTCAGTTTCATGCAAGAGTGGCGCAAAAGTGATAGATATAGTCCCTACCTAGGCCTACTA